>AP028434.1:3576152-3725933 GCA_036509395.1 Antheraea yamamai | reverse complement strand
ATAATATTTATATAAAGAAATTTATAATAAGAAGTACTAACGTCGAAAATACGAAGCAATGATGACTTCGTGGTAACGCAAGTCTTACAAAAAGTGTTTTGGTAAAGGAAAACCCCAAGCCGAGGTGTGCGTGCACCGTTGAGCTAGTCGTCAAATAAAATCAGCTGAGTGCCTTAAGCGCTCGCCTTAGTAGTCCGTTGAAGCTGTTAAGACCTTGCTAGGTCAATAGCGTAATCAATTCAAGAAATAAAAAAAAAAGTAAAGGAAAACATCGTGACCAACCATACCATAACGATAGGGCATTTTCTAATGTCCATCTATCTAGCTAACACCAATAGGTTGAAAATCTATCACCAAGCACTTATAGAATTCCGAGAGTTAGAATTAATAGCCAGTTTCCATTTAAATTTAGGCCCAAATGATATCATAATCAAACGATTTAAAGTAAAAAAAAATTGCCAATAAAACCACCTAAATCTGTCTGTTTAATAAGTTGTCAACTAAAATATGTATCTTTGAAAAAAATCTTTGTAGTTATAAATAATAATTCAAATAAAGACCATCGAACTCCTATCTACTAAGGTAATTAGTAACAGCCATATTTTTTTTCATAAAATTCGATACAAGTCCAAATTATGTATGCACAATTTAAAATCCAATTAATTTGGGACATTAAAAATGTATAAGTTGCCAACATCACATGAAAATAACAAATGATATTGGATGGGAACAAAATATTATGCGTCATGTGTCATTGACCCCGCAGCATCAACAGATGTACGCATTTATTATTTACATACACGATATATTTACAATACGTTAACGTATATACAATATGCAGATATAATTTGTGTGTCATGATATTTCGTATTTTTATATACCTTGCAATTAACAACTATATACCAATACTAGCTGTGCCCGCGGCTACGTCCGCGTGAAATTTAAATTATAAACACAGTGATTAATAAAATCGTAGGATTGTATTGTGTATTAAGATCAGATTTCAAATCAGTATCAGATTTTGTTTTTTTATATGTAAGATATACATATATACGAATCTTTTTTATATGTAAATGTTCTATATGTTATATCCGTGTATAAACTATTACCATACCAAATTTAACACACATTAATATCTTACATCAAGTCTTATATCACTGCGACAACATTACACATATCACCTCCACACACGTGCACGCATACACGCTTACACATGAAAGTGGAAAGATTTAATTTTTTTCCTTATAAAACTGAAGTAGTTTAGAAAATTATTCGATACGAAATATATATAAGAGTTGTTGAGGTATGTATTCTTGGTACACATATATGTTTCAACAACTCATATATATATGAATAGTTAGCTTAGCTTAGGTTAGCTCAGATAGGTCGCGAATTGCATGTACCAGGCAACAGCCCGCACGGACTAAAACCCCACGGTGTACCGACCGATCGTATTGTTGAGGCGGCAAGGGATCGATCTATGCTTCTCGACCAGGCAACAGCCCAAGCCGAGGTGTGCCGCGCACCCTTGAGCTAGTTGTCAAAATAAAATCGGCTGAGTGCCTTAAGCGCTCGCCTTAGTAGTCCGGTGAAACTGTTAAGGCCTTGCTAGGTCAATAGGGTAGTCATTTCGAAAAAAAAAAACAAATTTAGTCAAAATCCGATGAGTAGTTTTTGCTTATATCCCGTACAAACGACAGATAGACAGAGAAAAAAAAATTATAGATAGATATATAAAAGTATAAACTATACGACGTCCGGAAGTATAAATACTTGATTATTTGCTCATTTAGGTATACTACTAAACCCAGGCAGACACTTTTACATACTTACCCATACATACAAATACATAGCTACCTTACGTTTAACGTGTAACGCGTAATGCAAACTTTGCCCTACCGTGCCATAAAAAGTTGCACTTAAAATTTTTTTCTGTGTATTTACAGAACCCCTTTACCCTGCTCGATAATTCGTTTTATTATTATTAAATTGGTCGAAATTAAATTTTCAAAACAAATTAATTTCAAAAACAAGGAAACATATTTCGTTTACTAATCCAGTTTACAAGGTCGTTGACTTTTTATGACATAACTAAGTTTGGGTCGCGGCTGCGCTAACGTTATTATAGATTTGAAGGCCTCGGGAACTATACCTTTTTCTGGATGAGGATGAAAACGTAGACAAAATTCGTAATTAGTTGAGTTATTAAGGCACGAAAGCATAACTAACAAACTCACATTCACATCTATACTTCTATATTTACTACCTATAGTACCTATATATAATACCTATCTTAATAGTAATTTACAGGTACTTCTATACTAATATTATAAATCTGAAGAGTTTCTTTCCTTGAATGCACTAATCTTAGGAACTATTGGTCAGTGTTAGATAGGTCATTTATCGAGGAAGGCTATAGGCTATATATCATCACGCTGAGACCAATAGGACTGGAGCATTAATGAAGAATGTTTTAAAATCGAGGTTACCGTACGTATTATTTAAAAATATTTTCACCTTCTACGTAAACGAAGTCACGAGTTAAAGTATGCCTTAGCCTAAAGCATCTATTCCGCGCGGACAAAGTCGCGGGCAGAACTAGTTTACAATAATAAGTAAGGTTTAAATCAAATCTCAAAGGATAAAAACAGAATTACTTTCGCGTATTAATTTATTGTATATCAGGTGCTATCGTTTCGTATATATCTCTGTAATTCGTAATCCAATAACAAAGTACGCGATGAAGATGCTTCCCTAGTATTAATAATCGCGAACACTCGTTAATAATTTACGGCGACCATAAAACGTGGCGTTTCACACAAGTGTTTGTTAAACTCGACCGTTTAACTGCCTCACGATTACGTCATACTGATTATAACTTTTTTTTTTCTCAACAACATTTTCGATGCGTGTGGCAAGTTGTTTGTAAGGGAACGAATAAATCTTATAACGCTGACAATTTATTGTTTACATATGCATGTAACCGGCAATTTGTCCACACTTCACCGCTGGGTTTTTAACATGATCAACCTTTAATTAATTTTATATTTAACTAACGATTTAATTAAAAGATGAATATAAGAAAAATACGTAATAAAACAAAACCATTATGTACAAGGAATCCAATGATAATTTTAATGTAAAAACATCTAAAAGTATTATTCGCTAAACTAGAATGGAGTTGTAAAAATAGTCATTAAAATACAAAGGCCAATATCAACAAACGTCCAACTATACGAACGAAGATACGTGACAAACGTGTTTACACGTGTATATTATCATTAGCACCGAAAATATATATTTAATACTTCCACGTGTCACGAGTACTCCGGTTATAGTTCTATGGGCGACTATTACATCGGATAAAACGAAAACATTTGCATAAGAATGGTATAGAACAGCTGTGTCAGCCGGCCATCTGTGTAACTTTAATACACACATACGTTTTATGTGTACACCGTAAAAAAAAAAAAATAAAGTGTCTAAACGTGTATGTTCCGCGTGAAATAAATCAATTTAAAATTCGTATTGATTACATAGAACTTTCGGAATTTTAATTAGCTCAAAATGTTTACTGTGCTTATGACGTCATAGTTGTTGATATTCATCTCTGTACAGTCTTGTAGTTTATTTAAGTTTTGACTTTTATTTCGTTGTACATAGTGTCTATTTTTGGACAATCGAGATGTCATCTACGCCTTTATAAAATAGATGTCACACTGCACGTAATTAATATCTCCATGATACATGAAGGTTTTTATCAAAATAATTATGACGTCATAAAAAAATATTGTAAGAATAACTACCTGTGCCCTCGACTACGTCCGCGTGGAACCTTATTTAAAAGACACAGATGTCCATTTATTTATCTACTTTTCTTAGGTACTTAAGTCGCGTCGTCATTAAATTTACAATAACTTGTGATGGAGTGAACCGATTTTAATGAAACAATAACTAAATGTTACTCCAAGATTTTCTTTATGATTCTCTTGGCGAAGTTTTATCGTCAACGCAGTTCTTTAGCAGTGATGCGCGTTCAAACAAACAGATAGATAGACATTTCTAAAAATTATTAAAATGTAATTTATTTATTACTTATTCCAAGAGACTTGCAAATTTTTTTTACAGAAATTACAGGCACGTTTCATTTACATTCTTATTATACGCGTAAGATATAGATACATGAGATGTAGAGATACAAAACAGAGCGTTATAGAAACAAAATCGCTACCTCTCGGCACAATGGTAAGGCATACTAATAATATTACATTACATTCACGTTTACATTATAATCAAGTTTACATTATACTATAATACTAGCGGGCACGGCGGACGTTGTCCTGCCTTGATAATAAAAAAAATCCTAAAATTCAACCGCAGCGCCACCTGCAGGGTCCAATTGTGAATCTAAACCATTCTCGGATCAACTGGAACACGCATACATCATTCATCAAAATCGGTCCAGCCGTTTAGGAGGAGTTCAGTGACATACACACGTAAAGAAGAGATTTATATATAAAGAGAAATAATTAGGAAATATGTTTATTCGGTTGTGTTAAATATTAACTTAAAAGTTTTTCTTAACCACAGTCAATTTGTTTTCTTTCATTTTATTGTGTTCACTTAGGAATTTAGTTAACTAAACGCTATAAACACAGGTTGTCTTGACTCGTTCTAGAACCATCTATTTTACTCTCCCTTCACGTGGTCGTTACGAGTGTCAGCAGTATGTGTTAGTGAATAATTATCTCCACCAACGCAGGCTTGTAATAACACTTCACCACAAATAATTTGAAAAATTAAACGTAAAAACCCAGTAATAAACATTTTAAGCGATATATGTGTAATATAATAATATAGATTCATGTGTAGAATATTAAATGTAAGCAATTATTTTATTTATTTTAAACAGCTATAATTACTTGCGTCAACAATGCCATCTGTTACCTTCCGTCACGCATCACTTATTGAAAAGGTATGTTTTCTTTAACTAGGTACCTTCTTGCGATTGTTAATTCAAATGACCGTGTTTAAACATACGACAAGGTGTATTTCTGTTTATATGTACCAATATTTCGGAAAATAAGTTTCGAATAATCGACGGTAAATACAGGACAATGGATGGCCGAAGATGATTCAATAGAAGTAAATATCCTTTACCTCTTTACATAATAGTACAGATTGCAACATAAACAAGCATAACCTTTTTGATTTACTGACCTCAAACGCCTTAGACACCTTACAGCTTCGGGGATAAGTGAATCCATATATATATTTCTTATGGGGGAGGACGAACCCAAAAGGAATTTGAGAAATTTTTTGGGGTGGGAGAGAAGAAAAGGGGGGGGGGTTTTAGGGGACAAATTGGGAGCAATCCCTATCGCGTACGTTATGCCTGTTCAATATTTTACCCACCACGGTTTCCCTAAAATGGGTCTAAAAACGGTTCTAAAAAGGGATTCAAAAACTCTCTTGAAATTTGGCGACTATCATCACCTACCCGTAAAAACTTTGAACAAATAAATTGAAAATTCTTCGCTTGGAATAACTATAAATTTCTTTGGAATATAATGATCTGTTACGATGTAATTATATATTTTTACAAATACAGTCAAAATCTGTTATAACGACATCTAAGGGACTGCTCATATTCAGTCGTAACAACCGGTGATGTTTAATGTGTATCGTGCAAGTACAAACAAATCGATAGGGAATTATTGGAAAAATATATTTATTCAACTATGTACATTTTGTTTATTACACATAAGTACAATGCATATTGTTTTTCTGTGAGCATAAAATCTGTAATTTTGGTCTGTTTGGAACACTTCTGTTGTGCAATATTACACAAACAAATTAAAACAAAGTATTACAAATACAATATTTTGTAATTCACGTTGGATTTTAATTAACGTATCGTCATAATTTTCATTTATTATTAATTATAATTCATAATTTGTTTTTCATAATGTGTTTTGTTAATTCATAATTATTAATTCATAATTATTAATTCATAATTTGTTTTCTTTTTCTTTGCGATATTTTGAAAGTTTCACGAATAACTCCACAAAGTTTTGGTGCGTCTTGTGTATAGATAAGTAACAAACTAACTGAAGAGATATGAAGAAGCGGGCTTTAACTCTATTGCATGCACGTGTTTTGTTTCTATGAATTAGAAAAGACCCTACACTAAACAAAATCCTATTGTTTTCTTTCCTGATTTTAATAGCCATTGAAGACAAATGTGGATACCTATTCAAATTGTTTACAATACAGCTTAGCCGGTCATTCTAACAGATCTAATTCTCCGAAATATTTGTTAAATGTGGTCGTTTTATGAGGTATGACGTTATTAGCAATGTCGTATAAAGCAATGTTTTTAATAAGGCGGTCATATAGCATTCAGCCGGGACCTTTGTTCTAGGTTATTATAAGCGGCATGTTGTTCTAAACGATGTCGCAGTAAACGGTTTTGACTGTAATACATTAGTACAAAGGCTCCAAGGCAAAGCAAGAAATCGTCATCAAATAATTGTTTAAAGAAGGCAGATGTTAGCAATTTCGCGACTTGCTGGTTTCCGACTAAACTGCACAATAATTAAACGACATTGTTTTCTCCACTATTTGTTTATTATATACGAGGTATATTTGAAAGTGGAATAATTACGCGCAATTTTTTTTTGTATCTTTATTAGTCATACAGCCTGTGTCCTTATTTGTGCCAATTTAATTGTAAACGGGGACATGTTTGAAAGTTTTAATGGGCATGGTTTTTATTGGGTAATTAATTATTAATGTTTCTGTACGACTAATGGACTTTTTACTACTTTATAGTTGTCGTCCAGTTTTATTTTGTGAGTGTCAATAGTCTGCCTTTTTTTCTCCGCCCTTTACAACTTATTTTATTTGTTCATGCCTGTAACTATAATCTCGCCTAATGTGATCTAAGAGTAACACGCTTAATCTAAAATGGCTACTTCTAAAGTGCAGTCGCTAGAAGGCAAATGTAAAACCTTTATTATGCGTGCGCTAGCTTTGAAGAATGGGTTACCTAGCAGAGGTTTACTCTTAAATAAAGGACTGAAATGCTCTCTTCTAAAGGCTGCAATGCAACAGTAATGCCTTTGGTGTTTCAGTTGTCCAAAGGCGGCGGTAACAATTTTTGACATAAAACAAAACGCTAAAAGTTCTTAGCGACACCTTTTTACTTGTGTTTCTCTACAGAGTAATGAAGCTAGACATTTTTTGCTTCAAAAGTCTAAGTTTCGAAAATATTCCTTACATGAATATAGCATGCAGAAAAAATCATGAGTACTCTGTAATATTTCCACTCAAGGATCACAGAGATTACGTCGAAGATGACAGCAAAAGGAGTAATTACGTAATTACAGGCTTAGAGCCGTTTTTACGGGCGTCGGTCGAGCAGTTTTTTACAAGTTCCACCTCAAACGGAAGTCGAGACGTTCAACGTACGTATTACGATGCAATTTTTAAATTAACATGTTTATTTTATTTCTACTCGTTAATTAAAATGTTTCAATCTTATATTCTATGTATTTCTTTGTTTTTAGGGACTTTATACCTATTTATAACTAAGAAGCGTAAACTTAACATTATATAGATAAGGGAAAACGCTATCTACAATTAAAAAAGGCGTGAAGCCATTGGCAGAACGAGGTGGAAAAGCATCGCGTCTGACCTCTGCTCTGACAGTTAGGATCTCAAGGGACATGAAGAGAGATACAGTATCCTAGATGTTTCCGATGTCTGTCTGCCAGAATGCTAGAAGGCACATATACCAAATATTAACTTTAAGCTTGTTGAAAAATGAAGAAGTGATGGACGTCGTCGATCACTAAATTAGATATGATAATGAAGAAATAGCAAATTAAAACACGTGTGCAGCTCACAGGCGGTTGAAGTATAAAATTTATTTATTTATTTATTTATTTATTTTCCAAAATTTTATAGCTTTTTTGACTGATATATAAGAGAGTATGATAATAGAGAAAATTAATAATAACTTAATCATTTTTAAAAAAAATGTTTTAAAACTTTCGTTTCTTTTATATGCGATACACGTGCATCACATTGATTATTATGCCTTTTCGCAAACGAATATAAAGAAACACTGTATAATGTCTTCTAATGTTTTCGCACGTTAAACGCGATAGACATCTCTTTTTAATATCGCATCGTTTCATTATTTACTTCGGTTTCATTATTTATATTTATTATTGTGATAGTATCAAATCACAACGGGGCTAAAGGCATTTTCACTTCAAAAACTATGTTATTTTCAATACTTAATAAAAACCGAACGAATAATACGCACATTTTATTTTCCCATATAATCGCGTGTCAAAGGATTGCAATCACCATACGTCATGTGAAAAACCCTTATGGTTTGTCATGTTATCAGCCAATGTATGTTCCAAGGACTGCATGGGTTGTAAAAACTGTTAAGCAGATGATGTTTAAGACTATGTTTCTAGTTTGCACTATATTTACCAGCAGATAAGATGGCTTCACTTTGCCATGCAAAAAAGAGAAACTCTAAAATCAGTAATAAAATATAATACTAATACATTTCTCACATAAATTACAATCCATGCGAACACGTCCATGGGAATATAGTAGTAAACAAAAGGGTAAATCTTAATAAATGATCGCATTCAAATAGGGGACTAAGACATTTGAATCTCGTAACCCTTCCCGACTCCACACCTGGCCGTTCGGGCCCCGAAGTCAAAATTTCCTTTATCGCATTACCATAATATTTAAAATATTTACAATAGGATGTTTTATTCAAAGTAGCTTAGTATCTGTCGGTGATTTTAATACACGGTAGCTCTTTGTTACATAGGGATAGGATGACAATGGCACTTTGTGATCGCGGTTTTGTAAGATACATTGTTGCTTGTTCACGTTTAACTAACGAGGTGTGTCAATATGTTCTCAAGATGTGTCAAATACCTTGTTCCTTGAAGCTTACTCTGTCTCTGGAAATCTGAGCTAATTTAATCATAATTTGATTGTAGATATTTTTTGCTTTTTTTTTCGAACAGACTACGCTATTGGCCTAGCATGACCTTAACAGTTTCACCAGACTACAACTTTTGTAGGTGGCAGAGCCACGCTGAAGCTATTACTGGTTTCAGTATGAATGGGTCGGCTCACTAGGGATAGTGCCACCCACTCACAGAAAATCGACGTGAAGTAACAGTGCTTGTATTGTTGCGTTTTGTTCGGTCAGTGAGAGCGCCGGAGGCCCACCTCCCCTCCCCTTTCCTCTCACCTCCCCCTTCCACTCTTCCCTCACAAACAGGCTGGCAAAGCACTTGCGGCTCCTTTGGTATTGCTAGTGTCTATAGACGGTGGTGATCACTTAACATCAGGTGACCCACCTGTTTGTTTGCCTCCTATGAAATAAAATAAAATAACTTTTTTTACTGTTTCTATAACTTTCTCTTCCGCAAATATACTAAGGCTGTTTGCTTTAAAAATACAGTAAAATAGAAATAGGACAATATTTCCTACGTAAATAATTCTATAACCGTAGACGATCTGTAATATGAAATCAATCAACGATCATTGAATTGAAAGTTTAAGCAAAAAAAAAACTTTGAAAAATATCCGGCATCACACAAAATATCAGTTGCATCTTTCGTTCCAATTTTATAGACGGCATAAAAAAAATCCTTTTAACCCCACAATAGACACTGGCCCTTTTGTCTAGAAACCGTCAAATGATACGCATTAAAGCGTTTTTTATTCCGCCGCTTTATGAATACATTTAAAACAGGAAGGATGTGAAAGTCGGGGTTATTGAAGACACCGTATGTCGGTGAAGGGTTAGGGTATGTTTATCGCGGCTCCGACGGCCAAAGAAATAGAACATAATGGATGCAACATTGCATTAGGAAATAAATTATTATAGGCATTTTATCATGCGGTCTATAATTTTTTGATTATGCTCAATGAATACAAACAAAAAATAAGAAACGCCGCGCCGACACAAGAACATACGGTTCGTAATTAATTTTTATTTGTGTTGTAAATAACTTGGTATTAGTATCATAGAAAATATATTAATAATTGTATACAATTCTATCTATGATACAACTTATCATGAACTCATAAGAATGGCACTGTACATGACGTGTGACAAGGAGATAATGACCACAGATATATACTATACGTCAGTAATCTTCCTTAGCATGCCGGCCTGCAACCATATCAGGCATATATATATTCCGCGTTTATAATATCATTGTGGTACATGTCCAAGAATCTTGAATTATTATAAAAAAGATAGTTGTGTGTAGACACACGAAAAAGTGAAACTTTTTAAAAGAAAGCGAGAAGAGCATATCTTACTGTTCTCCAACACTCGGACGGCAAGCGTGACGCTGCTTCTACTCTAACCGACTATGTATCCCTAAATTTAAATACCTGAGGCTCACATGCCGGTATACATGTGTGTCGTAAGAATGGTTATATGTACTAATAGCTAGTTTAGCTTAAAAAGATCCACGAAGTTGCATCCAAGGCCACAGCCTATGCCGAGGTTCGGCCATGCTGGCACATTTAGCTTATTGCCTAGCGGCAAAGTGCCTTAAGCGCTCGCCTTAGCCCGGAGAAGCTGTGAAGGACCATAAGGCCAACAACATAGTTCGAAAAAAAATACCCCTAGAACTTTACGTAAACAAAAAGTTTGCGGATCAGAATTTTAAAGCCCTCTCATAAGGATTTTCACTTATAAACGTACCTATCAAATTCAGATACGTGGTTGTGAAAGTGGATACAGTTAAAGCCGTTTAAATAGAGGAAAATAACACACGGAATAATAATCATCGACATAAAGTTGACAGCGACCTCTCGAGATGACGTCAAGGAGAAATGCTTATCGATAACGAAACGATACCCGTATCAGATAAACATAAGAACCGTATTTATTTCATCAATCAGGCGTACTTATCGACTTTCTCCTCACCTTTCAAATTACGTAAGGAATAACAATAACACTAGTGCTATAGATGCCAATAATGATAATATAACAATAAGGAATGACGCTGTTGTGTTATTCTACAACAATTTGCAACAATGAGATGATATTGAAGTGAATATTAATGAGTAGGTGTAGAGCCACGCTGAAACTATTACTGGTTTCAGCATAAATGGGTCGGCTCGCCCGGGGTAGTACCACCCTCTCACAGAAAACCGACGTGAAGTAACAGTGCTTGCATTGTTGCGTTTCGTTCGGTCAGTGAGAGCGCCGGAGACCCACCTCCCCTCCCCTTCCACTTTCCTCTTCCCTTCCTCCCCCCCTCCCTACACAGGCTGGCAACGCACTTGCGACTCCCCTGGTGTTGCAAGTGTCTATGGACGGTGGTGATCACTTACATCAGGTGACCCACCTGTTCGTTTGCCTCCTATAATATAAAAAAAAAAAAAAAATTAATGAGTAGCGTGAAATGTTCTCCCTTTTACACCTATTGGTTCTTGCATGATGGTCGCTCGCAACACCGCCATTGGTTAACTATTGTCATTGTCAATAGTACTAACCGATAACGGATAATCGAGTTTTTGGCGGGATCTTGGAATGTCATGTAGTGGGTTTTACATTTTATTCATAATCTTGTGTTATTTGGCGCTATATTTTGTAATATTGGTGCTGTTTTACATAATCTAGTTTGGTTATTGTGTACAGGTAAAATGGATGAGAAATAATACCACGGGGCATGGATTCTGAATTAAAACAAAAATTCCCCGGAAAGCTCTGACAAGACGGCCACCATCTTGTTAGTTCATGGAAATTATCGCAAGAAACTTGTAATATACTTACTCGATGATGACAGTAATACTCTATTAGAAGATTGGTTGCCAAAAAAACGGATAATCAATAGAAAAATAATTACTTTTCAATACGTTATACATTGCGTAGGAAAAAACATTATATAATTAACTAGCGGGCTCGGCAGACGTTGTCCCGCCCTGATTATGAAAAAATCCTTGACAAATTATATACTAAAACGTTCTTCATTAATCACTCTATCCACCGGTGAAAACCGCATGAAAATCCGTTCAGTTGTTTTTGAGTTTATCGCGAACAGACAGACAGACAGACGCGGTAGGGGACTTTGTTTTATACTATGTAATGATTACTGACACAAAATATAATATGACAATATAAAAAAGCATGTAGGTTATATAAATAAGAACACAAGCTACCATTTTTTAAATTCTCGTAAAAGAATTATTATGTCTATGACATTCAGATGAAATTGAAAAAAAAAATATTACCTTTGAAAAAACTCCTTTATTTTAATTACGAAACTGGTTGTTTATGCTGGTTTTTTTTAATGAACATTAATTTCAATACTTATTCGTGTCTCAACACATAAAAGTGTTGTCATGTGATATATAAAAACTGATCACTATCTAAAATGTTATTACATGTATATCATCAAATTTTTATATTATATTAGAGCTATAAAGCAAAAACAAAATGTCTACAGTCATTTATATACTAATAAAAACCAATAAAAACAATTTAAATACACGACAAAACGAGTAGACATATCCATTATACACTATAGTTCAGTAAAAGTACTACACAGACTCTGTAATTACAGTACAAAAATTTAGCAAAAAAACTCACTTGAACAGGTTCAAGTTCGGGTCTTGCGTCTCTCAGTTCCGACTAAAGTTGTCATACTTGAAAATAACCATACAAGTAAAATATATGAAATCTCTTTATTTGGAATATATAGAAAATATTTCTTATTTATTCCGATTTATTTAATAAAAAAATAATTACTTATTCATTTAGTCGAATCTAATGTTGCAAATGGAGTTACGAAAAAATCAAAATCTACCAAATACTTAAAATGTTGTAAGAGCCAAAAAAAAAATGTATTCAAGGAAATAAATACTTAAATATGAAAAATACTTTTTTCTTTCAAGCACTTTAGATACGTTATTTTCCTCAAAATAAAAAAAAAACAGCGTGTGTCGTAAAGACACTCAACAGAAGTGAAGCTTTTGTATTACAGATAAACATTTAAATGTACAAACTACAACAAAAAGCCACCGGTCACCCATCCCAGTACTGACCGCGCCCGAAATCGCTTTGGTGATCGAACGAAAACCGGAGTTTCCAACACTCTACCTGACACAGTGTTTACTCCCACCACTTTTCATCGCACAAAAAGCTTGCCGATCACAATTTCGAAGCAGCCCCATTAGAACTTTCACTTCAAAAAGTTGTCCTAATATCGATATGGCGTAAAAATAAATGAGTTGCTGCAAAACTGTACGTCACTTTGGTAATACGAAGAAGATATAATATCTAAACCGCGACCGAAAGAGACATTATTTTTCTAGGCCATTATTTGACTATCATATCTAATAAACATAAATACATAGCTTCGATTATGGCCCGTACTTCGTTAAAACGTAAAGATACGAACGCACGACACTCCCGAACCCATACCGACTACATAAACCGCTAGGCTACGGCTGTCCTTACCGACACTTGTCAAATTACAGATTAAGTCCACGCATATCATTTTTTTTTTTGTTGACAGTTGTAAAAATGCGGTAAGCTCAAATTTTCGCATTAAATTCGGGCGACTTAAATTAATTCTTAGCGAGTTCACATCTCGCTTATAGGACAAGTAGAAGCCGGGTGGATAATAATTTACATCGGTCTCAAATTGTGTTTCCTAAATTTACATACCTGCGTACATATAAAGTTGCGGAGATAAAAAAAGTCTATCCACGTATTTTATTACATAAATATAAAATATAATTAATGTGTCAATAACCTTAAATGTTATATTGTACCTTTAAATTTTGTTGAAACCTCTTTGCATGTATATCTGTAACAAAAAATAGATATAATTAGCCTCAATGGTCTAGATGCATTTTTAGTTTAATTATTTTAATGAACTGTATATCAAATTACATACGTGGTGTAATAATTTGTGATGAGAGAATAGCAATGTATATAATAGTTTATAAAATTATAATATAAAAACGCCAATTATTTTAAATATAATTGAAACCTCTTTATTATACAGGTAAATTCATATTTGGAACCACACAAATAAGTCATAATATTAAAATAGTTTTCAAAGGTTAATTGGCTTATACCTACTGTATGTAATTACAAGGAATCAAATCATTTAATATAGAATATACCTGATCGAATGTTACTACTTCTGTAGCCGAAATTCGCCCATAATAAAGAATACAAAATCTTTTCTTAACATATTAATATATAGATATTATTATTTGTATTTCTTTTTCTAATTCGTGAAAAACTGTATCGTGTATTGTACAAACGTCGTAGATTATAGTCGTAAGGAGAGTAAAGTATAACCAATAGATAATTATAGATAAAGGTATGCTCGTCGATGGTATGAAAAAAAAAGATATATAATTTATTTTATTGTTATCATTAACGTTCGTCATATATATAATATGTATCATACAAAAAATAAATAAAGAAAATTTGAAATGGAATAGGAAAATACTTAATCGTTTTGTTTCTGTCTGTCTGTACGCGATAAACTCAAAACTACAGAACGGCTTTTCACGCAGTTTTCACCAATAGATAGAGTGATTAAGGAGGAAGAGTTTAGTATATCATTTGTCCACGTTTATTTTATTATCAGGGCAGGACAACGTCCGCCGGGCCAGCTAATAGATATATAATAGAATTTTTCGATTTAACATTTCGCTTATGTGTATATATGTATTGTTTGATATTTATGTATTATTACTGTTATGCAGTTATATATATTATCTATATTTTATAATAATTTCTATAATATTTTTAATTTAATTCACGTAATTTATATATAAATCGATGTGTAGACACTAATTTTGTGGTTGTAGATCTCGTTATGGATATAAATGCTATGAAAATTGAAATGTTCTCGTATTCGCAGAATTTCTTGGCGATTCTCTTTTGTTTGTAATGCTACCGACTTCAAGTACAGTTGATATCTTTATCTACGGGCACTGGAGGAATTATATATTATACCTACTATTATTTATTTATTTAAATATCACCCTGATGCACATATAAGCGTAGGCAATTGATGTGTAGCAGTTGATGCGTTAAAAATAATAGAAACTCAGAATAAGCTAGCGGGCTCGACGGACGTTGTCTCCCCCTAAAAAAAAAAAAACCCCGAAAAAAAATAACCCCACCCCCCCCCCAGGAATCGCTAACACGCATGAAAATCCGGTCAGTAGTTTTTGAGTTTATCGCGAACAGACAAACAGACGTGGCAGAGGACTTTGTTTTATACTATGTAATGATAAATATGAACTAAATGGCGAACTGGTTTTGATAGAGTCTTGTCGCGCAGTTATTATATAAAGCTATTTGTAGTACATTAAAAAACACTACTAAAACAGATGTTAATGAAGCACTTGATTAGAGACAATCGAGTATGTACTAACGAAGATTATATTTTACAGATGGATTTTTGTCATGTGGTAATTCCTAATGCTAACTAATATTATAAAAACGAATGCAAGTTTGTATGTTACGCTTTCACGGCTTGACTACTCAATATATAATCCAGAAAAAAAGTATTGTTCCCGAGGAGTAAGTTAAATCTATTTTAATGCGGACGAAACCGCGAGCAAAAGCTAATAACAGATACTACTTGCCCATTTTGAAAAATTCTTTTAGTGTTAGATAGCTCATTTATCGAGCAAGGCTTATAGGATATATGTCATCGTGATAAGGACAATAGGAGCGGAGCACTAACGAAGATTGTATCAAAATCGGGTTTTTTTCCTTTTGAGTGCTTTCGCTGCGTGTTAGCGTTAGCTCAAAGTAACTATTCCTCGCGGAGAAAGTCGCGGGAATAGCTAGTATACAATATTTGGCGTCTTCTTTTTTAATGTGATAACCAATTCTCTTTATTAATGATTGTTACGATCATTATCAAGTAAGCAATTATAAATGTCTTACATGACTTCATTTCAACAAGATGGCGGTCTCCCTGTTAGAACTACTCAATCTGAGAATCCGTTGTCCGTATTATTTGTACACAAACAATATTAGAGTCCTCGTCAATCTTTTTGGCCGTTCTGAACATAACCCTAAGTTCGGGCTTGCGTATAATATAGTCAAGAGGTTAATAAAAATCAATGTTAAAATATTACTATATGAATATAAAACTGACACTTATTTATCATTAATTTGTCTCGATGTGTAATATAATACATATTTATACATAAAATTTGTGTTTTCCGCATTTATATTCCGTCTTCAGCGCTGTCAAAGTTTAGCGCGGACTGCATCCAAGCCGCCACTAAATTCCACAATATTGAGACAAATAACACATTATCAATAGAATATAAAAGCCATATACATGATAGATCCCGGCAAATTGTCAATATTAAATAGCATAAATCAATGATATTATAACTAAAAAGGTGTAGATAGGTTACCTGCGTGATATTTTGACAAAACAAATGGCTCGAAAACGCACATATACGTAAACTGTCTTAGATAACACGTGAAAGTAAGATGGCATATTCTCAATATCTGTGGTGAAAAAGAAATAGTTTATGTCGCTTAGATACGGGCGGATTGACGGGGCAGCCTTTAAGAAGAAGCTAGCTAGCCACGTTTTAACAAGGCGTTACAGTTATACAATATTGGTATATATATATATATATATATATATATATATAGGGACGGGGCTTGCTGCGGGAACCTAAAAGCCAACCGCAGCGCCACCTACCGGGTCCAATTGTGAATCTAAATCGGACACCGAACAGAAAAAAAACAAAAGGCCAGGAGGGGTCATTTATATATATACATACACAAGAAACATATATATTAAGATATGTTATTAAATATTGGGATACTAAAAATCTACCGTAATGTAGATACGTAAATACATTACAATACTGTTCTAATACGTGGTTTCTAAACAATACCTTAATTTTTATATATAACTAGCGGTTCCGGCGGACGTTGTCCTGCCTTGATAATATTAAAAAATAATCTAAAATTCAGCCGCAGCACCACCTACCGGTTCAAATTGTGAATCTAAACCATTCTCGGATCCACTCGAACATGCACACAAAATTTCATTAAAATCGGTCCAGCCGTTTAGGAGGATTTCAGTGACATACACACGTACAGAAGAAATTTATATATAAAGACTAGCTGACCCGCGCAACTTCGTCTGCGACAAGTCGGTCATTACCGGTTCCAATTTTATTGCCAAACGCGAAAAATCTTAATAAACCTAAAACCCGATTATAGCGACATCCGTTCAGTAGTTTCGGCATGCATAGAGGACAAACATACAAACATTGATTTTTATACATAAATATTTATATGAATTATTTAAAAATATAATATTATTTACACACATAATGAAACGAAGTTATCCGACCTCCAACAATATAAGGAAATTTAAATAAAATAAATCAATGCGCGACAGATGATTTATTAAATTTTATCTGGTTAAGGTGTCAACAAATCTTGTTTATCCATTCATCTTTGTCTAACCAGACTTTATCTGGCAAACGGTATCTACTTACTGAGGGCCGTGTATTATTTATGCCAGATATCTGCATCTTTTGAAAGGGGTTTCATCCATACCCTATATCATCGTAAGTTAATATTAAAGTTTTAGTATACAATTTGTTTTAAATGTTTATTATTATAATTTATAGCAAAAGTTATTTCGGGTAAAAGCGTTATTGAAAGACATCTTGGTATAGGATGTAGAAATATCTATAGGAATATTATAGAGCTAAAGATTTGTTTTGCTTTGGTTGAACGCGCTAATCTCAGGAACTACTGGTCTAATATGAAAAGTTTTTTAAATTCTAAATAGCTCATATATCGAGGAAGGCTATAAGCTATATCATTGTGGTAAGAAATATGGGAGCGGAGCACCAGTGAAGAATTTTTTTAAATCGTTTTTTCTATCTATCAATGATTTCTATGCTTTAATCCGTAAGAGAATAGCATCCATCCTGGGTAGACTTCGCGATAGTTCCAATAATATAATGAGAACAATGGTAGACATGTACGACAGTCCTTTCATGAAGCACTGGATATCTGTTGTAATATAATAGTGTGATGTTCATCTTTTCATCCTATTTCATATTCATTTGTATAAAACATATTAATATAGTAACTTAATTTTAATTTTATTTTTAAATTTACTACCAATTTATGTATTAGTATATAATTTGTTTTTGTGGACCCTTGTTGTCTTATAAATAAATAAATAATAATAATAATAATTTTCCTTTTGAGAGCTTCCGCTGCGTGTTAGCGTTAGCCTGAAGTTACTTTTCCACGCGGACGAAGTCGCGGGCAGAAGCTAGTTAAATATATCTATATATATTGCATCTATCTATATATTTAAATTAAAATATATTTCTTTTGATGCTAAACCACGTGAAAACTACTGAGAGCGTCGGCATTTGAGTATGACCATTCGAAGCGGGATTTTTGGTACGTGGTTCAAGGCTATTTGAATTCCTTTGATGCTTTGCAATTTTTAATGTCCAACAACAAAGGCTGATATTAACTTTTTTTTTGTTTCGAACTGACTACGCTATTTATCTAGCAAGGTCTTAACAGCTTCACCAGACTACTAAGGCGAGCGTTTAAGGCTTAAGGCACTCAACCGATTTTATTTGACAACTAGCACAAGGGTGCACGGCACACCTCGGCTTGGGCTGTTGCCTGATACATGCAATTCGCGACCTATCTGAGCTAACCTTTTTTTTTTTAACGTGGAGAACCCTCTTCACAGACATTGCCAGGTCCCCGGGGGAGGTCCTGAACTGAGTCGACTTTCAATCGACTAAAAAACTCCACGATAACCTACCCCCAAATCTGAGCTAACCTAAGCTAAGCTAACTATTCATATATATATGAGCTGTTGAAACATATATGTGTACCAAGCATACATACCTCAACAACTCTTATATATATTTCGTATCGCATAATTTTCTAAACTCTTTCAGTTTGATAAGGGAAAAAACTTTCATGTGTAAGCGTGTGTGCGTGCACGTTTGTGGAGGTGATATGTGTAATGTTGTAGCAGTGATGTAAGATTTTGTGTCACTGTATCGCGCGAGCAGCGCACTCAAGGGCTCCACGCCGAGGGAACGGACCTAGGCTTGAGCCGCTGCCGGAGTATTAACTACAAAATAATAATAATAGGAACAATAAAACAAGTTTCAATTAATACTCCTAGTGACATATAATGTATGATTTCATACACGAGGATATACTTTTCGAGTTTCACTAATAAAAGACATGTACAGAAACAAGTCATTATCGTTTTTATATATATAAAATTAGACACGTTTTTATCGAGGCACCAAAACGAGACGTATCTATCGCTCTATTGATCTCATAAAGTAACATAATTTATTAAATATACTATATAAAATATCATGTTACTAAACATTGCTTCGAAGAAACGACCGCAATATTCTGTATGTTTAAGTAGCGTGAACTGGTTACTTCGACGTCTATAACACCGTTTTAAAATTGGAGCTTATCTTTTATAATCTGTTTCATCAGTTTTTTTTTTTTTCGAAGGAATATAATCTGTTGCTTGTTTATACGGCCTTCACAAAACCTCTCTGTGTACAAGCATATAATTATAAACTCTTTATTGGTATTTATTATAATTAAAAAATGTTTACGTGCTGGATGTTTTATTTTTGAATTAATATAATTATTAAATACAAATTTTATCGATACAATGTATTTTGCATTTTTTTTTCTTTTATTTTCATGATTTCAATGAAAAATACAGCAATTTTTTTTTTACATCATAGGATGCAAACGAACAGGTGGGTCACTTGATGTAAGTGATCACCACCGTCCATAAACACTTGCAACACCAGGGGAGTCGCAAGTGCGTTGCCAACCTGTGTGTAGGGGGGGGGGAAGGATAGGGGAAAGTGGAAGGGGAGGGGGTCTTCGGCGCTCTCACCGACCGAACGAAACGCAACAATGCAAGCACTGTTACTTCACGTCGGTTTTCTGTGAGAGGGTGGTACTACTCCGGGCGAGCCGACCCATTCATGCTGAAACCAGTAGTAGCTTCAGCGTGGCTCTACCTATATGGTAATAAAAATAGAAAACAAGCCTTGATACAAATAAATACTAAACTCTTTAGGATTTAAATCAAAAGGCTACAGTTGTCTTACGCCGTACTATAAAATACACCCCATACTAATACAATTGCTATTAGCAGCGGTACAATATGTAGGAAAAAAAGTTAAAACTTTAGGATTCCGTTCCCAGAAAATAACCTTAGCACTAATCGTGCGCCGGACCACCGTACCTTTTAAATCGTAATAGAGAGCCGGTTGAAATATTTTCAAAGTATTTATTATTACGATAAATATCTTAACATATAATTAAATTATCCCCAAATAACATACTACACGTATTACATTTTTTTTCAATGACATCAACACAATAATTGCAATAGTTTGTACAAGCTCCTAAACTGCATACGCTTCTAGTGTGTATCCTAACCCAAAACAACAAATTAGAAATATAAGCAAAATGTAATTCTAACTCACAGTAATGGCTCCAAATTTAATGAAATAAAACAAAAACCGCGAAACGATTCGTTGAACGGAACCCTCGAGGTGATAGTCCTACTCGCACTTAACCCGATTCATTACATTAATCTAAGATACCAAGCAAAAGATACCCGATGGAGTTTTTGGCGGGATCTTGGAATGCCATGTAGTGATCTTTATATTATATCCATAATCTTGTGTTATTTAACTCTATATTGTGTATTGTTGGTGGTGCTTTACGTAATATAGTTTGGTTATTGGACACAAGTGAAATGGATCGGAAATAATACCACGGAGCATGGGTTCCGACTTGCCACAAAACTCCCTGGAAATTCTAACAAGATGGCCACCATCTTGTTAGTTCATTGAAATTATATCAAAAAATATCGTTACTCACTTGACAATGGCAGTAATAGTCTACTAGAAGACTGGTTGCCAAAAATAAAATAGAAGAAAAATACCCGATTATAATGATAATTAATCTTTCTCCAAAAACCTTTTGTTACGTAACCCTCGTCGATTAAGCACTATCAAATAAAAAAAATGAATTAAAAAGAAATACAATTCAAGAGTATTGCACAAAAAAATCCTAACCACAATCGCTATATTAAAGAAACACACACATTCTAAGACGCAAAAAAAAATCATACAATAGATTTACAAGTTTCGAGTTAAAGTGTTCCATCGTACACTTAAAATGATTGTGCGTTATTGTGAATCACAGTGGGCTATGGATTTTCATTCCATTGTTAGTCGGACAGTAATGAATTGCTCGTTACTTTACGATGTCAAATATGTTTTGACAGCGCACGCCCGGAGAAAGTTTTCAAAAAGGTTTTATATCAGACAGACTATAAAACTCAACCAAAATAGTTATTAAATATGATTATTATTTATTACATACGTTGCAGTATGTACATTATTACCTATAGTCGAATGTAATTTAGACATTATATAAAGTAGTGACGGAACTTTTTTCTTCATTATAACATGACGTAACTGGTGCAATCGCCAGTGTTTTGTTTTACAGGTAGCATTTTCTAATCCCCGGTTTTTTGTCTTATACATTTATTCGTTCAAAACTTTTATGAAGTAAATTGTTTCTCGCGACTTCGTTCTTGCAAAAAGTATTTTATTTTATCTGGGTTAATTATTTTTAGGCGTTTTTTAAACATTATCCGTGTTATTACAAAAAGTTAAATATGCATTTAATACTTGCTTTAAAAAAGTTTGGGTACTTTTGTATTAAATGCACCGCGCTCGCTGAATGTTCGACGTCTTGCTCTTCTATCTCTGTTTGGTTAGGTTGGGTTAGACGTCCGAAAAAGAATAACGCGAGCTTGCCGCGGCAGCGGTCGGCGAGCGCGGTGCATTTATTACGACAGTACCCAAACTTTTTTAAAGCAAGTATTCAATACGTATTTAACTTTTTTGTAATAACATAGTATTTGCCCATTATTACTTAACCTCTATAAACCTACAGACTTTAAGTTATATTAATGGTAATATTTCACATATACTGCTTAACCTTAATGAATAAGCGTAATGATATGTAACATAGATAATATTCTAAAAGAGACTGTATCTGCTAATAAAAGTTTTCTCAAAATCGGTTCAGCCATTTCAGACTTTAGCCTGCACAAACGAGACATTTCAATTTTCTTTAGTTTAAGTATCATTAACATAATAATCAATTAAAAATATGTCTGTCTTTATTATTTTGTGTACTAGGGTTTATTTTATGTTAATTGGTCAGTGACTACATGCACGTATTCATCATTATTCATAGTACTAAAATATAAATATATATACCTACTTATTTTGAACAGTTAAAATAAGTGATTTCATGCAATAACAAAATTAGGTCAAAAATATTTATATAACATATTACATATAAACTAATGGCTTGGTAAATCCAATTTAATTTAATATTTTCCTTCCTATTACTTTAAATCCACTTTGTCCGCTATGTATAAAAAATAAGAATAAATTCGCGCTTAATTTTTTTTCCTTTTATTTTGTTTAAATCCTGGCAACCCTTTAACGATTATTACTGTCATTTTCGCTTGAATCAAAGTCATGCAGATTGTCTATTATATCGGATAGCGAATAAAAAAAGTAACCTAAAATATCGAAAATTATTGACAGTAAAGATTGTGTCGCAACACTTGACGTGGCCCTTCCTTGACTTTATGGAAGGTAAAATAAGGAAAAAATAACATCGAAAATACATTTTTAAGTGTCATAGAACGCCCTTGAAGGATCATGATTCCGAAGCAATAAATAATTTAAGAGAAATAAAAAAAATACAACGCATCCGTATAATGTACCCGAGATGTCGAACGTGTTTGTTTAATGACCTGTCAGAATTTTGACATTTAACCTTAAAATTGAATAGAAATAATATCTGTGTACGTTTTTTTTTTCATTCTTTAATATTACACTTTGGTGGGGTGATAGGTATTTGTATCTGACTAGGTTATGATAACTATTCATTTTTTTATTTAACCATCGCATTGCGCTACCACCAGGTACAGCGTTGTCACTTAGTCTGCTAACACGCAAAAAAGGGGAAAAAACCCGATTTTGAAACATTCTTCATTGGTGCTCCGCTCCTAACGGCCTTAGTGTGATGATATATAGCCTCTAGCCATTCTCGATAAATGAGCTATAAAATACTGAAAGAATTTTTCAAATCGGACCACTTGTTCCTGCGATTAGAGCGTTCAACCAAACAAACAAACCCTCCAGTTTTATAATATTAGTATAGATTCGACATTTGTATTTCTAAAGAATATTAATTGTACCCCATTGGTTCATTACTACATGTTTCAGTCTGTTTCTACCATTGACACTATAAAATGATCCCTATAAAAAACATATCTAAAAATTTATTGTAGACCAGACGTGTGTTAGATCAGATTTCTCAAAATCATACCATGGGATATTATGAAATGTATACTCCACTTTGAAAATGGTTTTTTTTTCGAACTGATTACGCTATTGCCCTAGCAAGGTCTTAACAGCTTCACCGGACTACTAAGGCGAGCGCTTAAGGCACTCAGCCGATTTTATTTGACAACTAGCTCAAGGGTGCGCGGCACACTTCGGCTTGGGCTGTTGCCTGATACATGCAATTCGCGACCTATCTTTTTTTTTTTTTTTTTTTTTTTTTAAGTGGGGAAATCCCTTATGGATACGCCACCCTCTCGGGGGAGAGGGTGGGTTATGTCCGACTCGCACGGACTAAAACCCCACGGTGTACGTCTGCCGCTATGGTTGGGGCGGCACGAGATCTCTATAGACTTCATCGTGCCGCCCCAGCGGTTGGCCCAGCAGCGAAAGCGCCGCCACCAGGCCCCGTCCTGTTAGGAGACAGCCGGGTACACACCGGCCGTCTCCTCCGTCTGCCAGACCTGTGCAATGGGAAGATGGGTCCCCCGACCCACCTTCCCTAGGTCCGGCTACGGTGGGAGGAGGCGGTCGAACTGCCGCCTCCTCCTGCCTGTCCTCCGTTGGCGGAGACGGCCACTTAGAGGATCGTCCTCGCGGGCCCTCTCCGCCGCCTCCTTCTGCGAGACGACTTCCTCGCAGAAGGAGGCCATTGCTTTCCACGCATCCTCGCTGCCGAGCATACTTGAGATGACGCTCGGCAGCGGAGATCTCCTCCTACCGCCGCAGCCAGAGCGCGGCGCTGATCGTCCCACGCAGCACATTCAGATAGGGTGTGCTGCGCGGTGTCCACCGCAGCGCCGCACTCGTGGCATGCGGCGGTGGGCTCCCTGCGCGCTATCCGGTGCAGGTACCAACCGAAGCACCCGTGCCCGGTCAGCACCTGCACCAGACGGAACGTCAGGGAGCCCCATCGTCGGTTGCACCAATCCGGCAGGACCGGGCGGACGGCGTCGATACTATATCTACCGAACTCCGCGTCCGCCAGGTCCTGCCTCCACCTCTCCATCTTTCTCCCCCTCTCTTCTCTTCTTTTAACCTCTATTTCCCTGGGAGCCAGAGGCTCCCCCATCCGCTTTTTAGCCGCCGTATACTCGTATACGGCGGCCAACACCTCCGCCTCTAACTCCCAGGGAAGGGAGCCAGCCAGTACCATGGCCGCCCCCGAGGACACCGTACGGTATCCTCGAATCACCCTCAGCGCCACAGTACGCTGCGCGGCTCGCAGCGCACGGATATTTGTGGCGCTGAGGGCGTCGACCCACAACGGTGCCCCGTAGGCGGCCATGGACTGTATGACCCCCATATAGAGGCGGCGGCAGGTGGCGCCCGGCCCCCCCGTGTTGGGGAGGAGTCGTCCGAGCGCCGCTGCCGCCTTGACTATGCGCGGTCCAAGCCCCTTAAAATGGGGCTCGAACCGCCAGCGTCCGTCCAGGGTGAGGCCCAGATACTTCATGTTGGTCCCCACCCTGACCCGGACGCCCTCCACACAAATGTGGGCCCCCGGAGGTGGCCCCCGCCGAGGCCCGTGAAACAATAAGGCCTCGGTCTTGTTGAGGGCCACCTCGAGGCCCAGCCTTCTTATGCGCCCGACCACGAGAGTCACGGCCTCCGTGGTCAGAATTCGCGACCTATCTGCGCTAACCTAAGCTAAGCTAACTATTCATACATATATGAGTTGTTGAAACATATATGTGTACCAAGCATACATGACCTCAACAACTCTTATATACTTTAAAAGTGGATTTTCGAAAATCTTTTCATTACATTCTCACCCATGTCCTTGTATTCATATACGAAATTTCGAACTTTTAAATCCACTGGGTAAGCTGTATCTTGTAAGTCAGTCTTAAGGAATTTGCAAGTAAATAACTTTTGCTCGTGGTTTCGTTTGCTTTAATATACTTTATGAAAATAAAAAAAAAACTGCCCATGTTACTCGCTGATAGTCAAGCTTTCCACAGGTATAAGAATTATTTAAATCGGTTAAGTATTTCTTTATTCATTACAAACAATAAATCAAAACTATTTTCTTTATATTAGTAACTTAGAAGAAATTAGTATAATATTGAATAAATATAAATCAGTATACATATTTCACCATATTTAGGCTATAAATAATTTAATGTAATTAGAAATAAATATATAATCATTTCACTAATTTTAGTTAGTAGTTATACACGCGACTCCACTCATATTATCTGTTGTAATCATTATTTATTATAATAATAAATAGTTGAGTTATAGCAAAAAAAAAAATATGTTCAAATATCAACATACCCATTTACGTGCTACAGTGATGCCACCTAGTAACAGGTTTTATTAAAATGGTTAGCATCAAAAACTTATTGAAAAAACACTTACCTATGCCAACTGACATAGTACATAAATCTCACATATATAATTAACTGACATCCATTTTAACAAACGCGCATAGATTATAAACATTTATTATAATTTATCATCTTAAATTTTATAAATCGTTGTGACATTTTTGGTTATAATTTTTTTTTTACCGGTCGAAATGACTTTTCGAATGTTTAGATGAAATAGATTATTTGAATACAAAACGGTTTTAAATTTCAAATAATATTATTTAAATCCCACCTGAAGCACAATCGCTATGTTTAAATATCATTAGTAATATTATTGATTGATCGTTGCCGTTTAGTTTCTTATTTCAGATATTTCTTGAATACATTCGCGAATTTTACACAATTTATCTATTAACTTTTGTATAATACTAGTTACTTTGAGCGCCGGAGTCCCACCTCCCCCTCCCCCTACTCCAAACACAGGCTGGCAACGCGCTTGCGACTCCACTGGTGGTACTCGTGTCTCTGGACGGCGGTGATCAATTAACATCAGGTGACTTGCCTGTTGGTCTTAGCGTGATAATATATAGCTTTCCTCGATACATGAGCTATCTAACACTGAAAGAATTTTTCAAATCGGACCAGTAGTTCTTGAGATTAGCACATTCAAGCAAACAATCTATTCAGCTCTATGATATTCTAAGTATAGATTGGTGACATTTATTGGTTATTGTGCATAAGTGAAGTGAATTATGAATAATATCTAAAAGCATGTATATTGAGTTGCAATTAAAAAACAGTTTGAACAAGGGGTCACCGTTTTCTTAGAACGTGTTTAAATAGCATGCAGGCTTAAAGGATGTGTATCAATTTAACTTAACAAAAAAAAAACAATAAGATGGAAGTTAAGGTACCTTATGTTCTGACATTTACGTAAATACATCTTAGAACTAGAATGAATAAACAGTTTGACCCACAATGTATTGTCATAGGATTTACGCCAATTACCTTTGCGTGTTGTTTGCTGGAACTAATTTTTTTCTCATTTATATCAATCTCAGTTCTATTTCTAATGTTGAGTCATCATACATTGCGAGCCCGTGGCGATTCGAAACAAATTATTAAACATTATTTTCCTGTTTGTAATTGGATAGAGGAATTATAACTGAATTGTATATATGTATTTAATAACCGAACATTTAAATAATTAGAACATGAATTATTCGCGTAATGGACTGTAATAAAAAAAACATATTGAATATTTTGTCAATTATATCTATAGGTATGGATTTTTAATGCAATGTTTCATTATTTGAGTGTATATTATTTTCACGATGGTTGACCATTTTTATTTATACTTGTCACAGACAACTTTTATTGGCGCGACAATCTCACGCTACACGGTGTGTTATTAAGAAAGGTTGTCTATGGCTAAGATATACTTTTTAAATCGTTATTATTAAGGTTATATAGCGAATAACAGTTATCATATAATAAAGTAATAATTTATAAACGTAGCTAATGTGTAGAGTGTTGTATCGTTTATTTTATTCTGGGACATTACGACGATGAGTCAACGCGCCCCGCGAACGCGTTACAAACATGTTTTTATATTCACTCGTGTCATGTTTATTGGATAAATGTTGATGGCTATCTATTATCGAATAAACGGTATGTATAAAACATAGTATGCAGTAATATTGTAAATAGCGTTTAGTTAAACAATTGTTACAGCGACCGTTTATGTCATCCAATTCTTTATTAACATCGATATGAATAATGAATACCTAATGTATTCTAAATATTACATATAATTGTTAAAAAGATAAACCAGATTTCGTTCGGTCAGTGAGAGCGCCGGATAACCCACCTCTCCTCCCCTAAACACAGGGTGGCAACGCACTTGCGACTCTTCTGGTGTTGCAAACATCTATGGACGGTGGTGATCACTTAACATCAGGTGATCCACCTGTTCGTTTGCCTCTCCGATGATATAAAAAAAAATTGAATAGTGCTTTTGACTTTGAGTAGGTTTTATTTTATTGTATTTGAGTATGTTATAAAAGGTTAAATATAACATTCTCAACATAAAAATGCATTTTCTATCTTTATATATAAATTTCCTCTGTACGTGTGTATGTCACTGAACTCCTCCTAAACGGCTGGACCAATTTTGTTGAAATGTTGTGTGCGTGTTCCAGTCGATCCGAGAATGGTTTAGATTCACAATTGGATCCGGTAGGTGGCGCTGCGGTTCACTTTTAGGATTTTTTTTTATTATCAAGGCAGGACAACGTCCGCCGAGCCCGCTAGTTTATTATATTTTGTTTCAAGAACAATAAATAACCATAGTGCTTTTGACCAATAGTGAAAATTTTGTAGATAAATCAAAAGTACACATAAAATTTTATCAGATTCGAATATAAATAAAATTTAAAACATCTTACGTTAAAAGTTGAATGTAGGTAAAACACTTAAGTAATTATTTCCAAAATAAGGACTATAATTTAATATTTTTGTATAAAACTTATTATTTTAATATGAGTGTTATTAAAGAAATAACAAATACAAAAAAAATATGGAGTGAACGACACTATAATCTTTTATACTTACAGATATTTTATATATTTTTTAAAATTTAAAATCATAAACATATATTCAAATGCAAATCTAATTAACATTCAGTTACAATTCAAGAGCGATTAACGTTTATAAGGCAAAAAATAACAATTAATATAACGTTGCGTTATTCTGTTATTTTTTTAAATTATTCTCATAGTATCAACGAACTCGGCTACAAAGCGACCTTGGAAGTATAATGTCGTTGCAATAATAGTATCAACTGCGTAGTTATGCTAGGGGACAGAGATTACACTATTCGGTAGCAGTAATGATTACTCGCATAGTAATAGCAGAGTCTACTATCACATTACAGTGCTATTGGTCATTACAGACCAATATTTTGTGGTCATTTTACGCTTAAAACGATCGCAATAACGCTGCGCAATCTATAGCAATTTACAACTTGGGTTTTAAGTATACACTTGCAAATGCGTGGAAATCCATTATTTTTTATTCTTTATGGTGTGCGTTCGTTAGTAACTACCTAATTTTGTGTAAATTGATACAAGGAATAAAAATATATTAGAAAACTGTATGAAATGTCGAATGAAATAATTAGACTGAAGAATTAAAAACATTTAGGCAGTGTATGTGGTTCTGTTTGTCCTGTCTTCATTCAATATATCTTGATACTATGTAATTGGCGTGACACTAGTGATAATAAGTTATTTGAATGTGTTTATTCAATATGTTTTGGCATACTTTAATGTCACATTCTGTCCGTATGTACCTATATAGCTATATGTCTAATGTTTAACGTTTGATAGTATCCTCATCGAAATCGTAAATAAATATAATTCCTGGCTGATATGTATTCGTCATGTTTATTTTGTTTCTAGGTTATAAAACTTTATTTTTTACTTTATTTTTGGCAACCAATCTTTTAGATTATTACTGCCATTGTCGAGTAGTTAATAGTATTACAAGTTCTTCTTCCATTCCATTTTTGGCAACCAGTCTTCTAGTAGACTATTACTGCCATTGTCAAGTGAGTATCGATATTACAAGTTTCTTGATATAATTACAATAAACTAACAAGATGGTGGCCATCTTGTTAGAACTTTCCATGGAGTTTTTGTGGCATCTCAGAATTCATGGTCGGTGGCGGTCATTATTATTTTCCATTCACTTCACTTATGCACAATAAACAAACTATATTACATAATACACCACCAATTTTACACAATATACAGTCAAGTAACACAAGATTATGAATAAAAAATAAAATCCACTATATGACAGACCAAAATCCCGCCAAAAACTCGTTATAAGACTTATACTGAAAAAATGACAACTAAACTTCAAAATTTGCCACCGCGTCATTTGACATTGGCGAAATTGTCGACAAAGGCATAAGCTATAATTAAAAAAACACCTTGTTTTTGACGTGACATATGACTGTTATTTTTGCACTATTTATTTAAAAAAATAATAAAAGACAAACAAAAGCATGATATAATATTTTCTTTATACTTCATAGGTATTAGCGTTTGACCGCATTCTTATCTGATTGATGTTAATGACGATGTGGCCTAATATGATAAACACGCTAAATCTAGAGAAAGTCTGGCTCTCAAGTGCAGCTGCCGGAACACACCAACAGATTTTCAAACTTAAGGGTGGTAGCTAGTTATGATAACCATTATCGCCATGTAGCTGTATGTAGTATATATTTAAAAGTGAATTATATACACACGAAAAATCAGTCGAAGTTATTTACGACGACCAAAGAAGTTAAAATATTTTATAACAGAAATCGAGGCCAAATGACAACATTATTATATATAGAAATATGTATAAAGTAAACAGTGATACACCTCATATGAACGGCAAGTGTCACATGAGAGTTTATTTAGGTGTCGTAGTTAAAATAATCGCGGATGGAATGCGAGTGAACGGACCTGCCAACAAAGTTGCAAGCGAGCTACCTTAACACAGGGTTGCTATTGCGAAAATTTCGAATTAATACATAACTCTATTATTCTTTAATTTGCATCGACGGAACATTTGCCAATTACAGTTTTTTTTTTCATGACAGCATTATGTAATTTTTTTACTTTTTTATTGCTACGCGCTATTGATTTTCAATATCTAAGCTATTGTGTATCTATAATCAATATGGGCTAGTTATACAACTTTAATACACATAGTGTTTCATATACTTTTTCTATAATTTACAATGATATTTTGGAAAATAATGTTATTTTAAACTTGCATACTTATTGACGTATCCCAACAGCTGTAATTTGGCTGGATTTATTAGGCAACTGAATACAAGTCCTTTAAGTCTAACTTAGAACTATTTTTCTAATCTTCAAATATCGCTGTAACAAGATGGCAGTTCTCTTGTTCTAAGCGTCTAAAGAATTTTTAAGGCAACTCATTCATTAATGTTTTTAGTGATTATTCATAATCCACTTGTGCAAATAACCAAACAATATCACACAAAATGGCACCGATATTACGTAAGGTCGAATAACAAACGATTATGAAATTAAATAAAAAGCGTCACTTCATAGATGAATATCCCGCCAAAAGTGTTAGGTTAAGCGTGTATTCCAAAAAAATATTGGGTGCTTATTACCGGAAGAACTTGCGATTTAGAACTATCACATATATTTTAAACAATCGTATGATTTCTGATTTCATTTTTTTCGTTTCCATAGTTTGTACAGACGTTATTTGTTAAGCCAAAAAATATAACCTAAAATTTATAAACATAATTATAATTATTACATACATATAGAGAAACACGCATCATACAAGACGTATAAAAGCAACATTTTCTTTAATACAATTTGCTCAAATACTATTAAGATTGCTCTGTACTTAATTTTCCAATATTAGAGACAGCAAAGAGAAGATTGTGGCTCCTGAGACACAAACTAAGCCTAACGTAAATATCTGAATTCGGCATATTTATTTGTGTATATTAAAGGAAATAAATTATTATCAATATTCAGTACTGCTAATGTAATGAGTCATTTATTCCAATATGAAATATAGTTAGAAAACCTCTAAATTCACTACTGTGAAAAAACCAGTAATAGCTACAAGTCCGCGCCAAACTTTTTGACAGCTCTGAATATAGGCTACGTCCAACACATTTCGGTAGAAATACATATTACATTACATGTATAACATTCAAATAAACTAACGATAAATAAATGTCAGTTTCCTATAATAATATTATAACTTTGTTTTCTATTAAACTCTTCACTATATTATGAGCAATTCTGAACATATTATATAGTATACTATAGCGATATTCAGACCGGCCAACAAGTTTGGCACGGACTATGTTCACAAATATACAGTTGAATTATTACTGTACTGTACTGTTACGATATCAATATCATAGTACAATATAATTATAGGTAGTAAATATAAATGTTAACATAAAAGACACCATGAGAAATTTAAAACATAGACTATCATTTGTTATTTTATACAACAGCTAAGATGTTGACAATTGTCACCCGGTACTTTGGACACATTTTGCTCGTCCTAGTGTCTAAATAATATTGTCAATTCATAATTAAACCGCACCAACCTTGAATATGTCCGCGGTGCATTTATTTTGTTCTTAAGATATCTCCCAAGGCCGATGCAATGTGTACGTGACCTTTGTAGTATTTTTTGTGCCCGATACGTGGCATAGACCGTACGATTGAATGTCAGGTCTAAATGTTCTTATACGCTGCCCACTCGATACGATGTACCCTTTATTTGTCATTGAAGCGTTTCCTTAATAAATAATAAACATTATGTTGAACCTTTCCGTTGATTGTAATATATTTATGCTATTCAATTTAAATTAAAAAACCGTTTTAAGTATAAGATTTCGTTTATACTATTATTGTTATTTTTGAACTGAAAACTTTTGTAGGCGCGTTGCGCGGATATTTTTTGGCAGGAGGTAAATTTCGCGTCATGACATGATAGTAAGCGTGACCGATCGTATTACGCTTGCGTCAGACTTCTGACGCGTATGATAGCAGTCTGTGTACTAACAGTACGTTTACATAATTTGCTGTTTGTAATTCTGATATTTATATTATAAAAAAATTTGATGTAATTAAAACATTCGCAAATATAAAATACTAGCTGTGCCCGCGACGACGTCTGTGAGAAATTTCAATTATAAACACAGTGATTAATAAAATCATAGGATTGTATTGTGTATTAAAACTCGACATCGACGATTTAATTGACTTCACCCTTTGTGAACGATTTTGTTCGCCGAGACGCAGCATGGCCGTACATCATCTAGTTGTACATCGTATATAATCGGGGAATTACAGTAATAGTTATAAAATTACTTCAAAGGAATATTTTATAAAAATTAATTAATTATTTTTTTTTCGAACTGACTACGTTATTGACCTAGCAAGGTCTTAACATCTTCACCGGACTACGAAGGCGAGCGCTTAAGGCACTCGGCCGATTTTATTTGACAACTAGCTCAAGGGTGCACGGCACACCTCGGCTTGGGCTGTTGCCTGATACAAGCAATTCGCGACCTATCTGAGTAGTTAATTAATGCTATGTGATACAGTAGACATAATGAGTCAAATAACGATATGACAACTGATTTCATATATCAAAAGGTAAAAATTTCAACGATATATATGTATTTATGAACTCTAATAGATTTATTATAACTGTGAAGGCATGAATAAATGTTTGTCGTTCAATCGCGTTCGAACAGCTAGACTTGAGCCTGTCCAGATGAGGCGTTTTACGCGCGAGTCGACTCGCGCGTAGACACTCGTGCGTACTCCAGATACTAGATAGAGCTACATATATCCCGTCCAGATAGTGCGGCGCGTTTCCTAACTCGCGCGTAAAACGCGTGCAATGAGCGAGACTCTCGACTCGCGCGTCGTACGCGCGAGCGCCGCGCGCCTCGAGATACTCAGGCCCCATTGCTACGTCCAGTACCACGCGCGAGTCTGTGGCGAGTCGACATAGTCGTCTATCCGTACGACGTATGCGACGTTTCCTATGGTAGAAACGCGCGTAAAACGCGGTATCTGGACGCAACATATTTAGAAGCGCGCGCGTGGACTCGCGCGTAAATCGCCTTATCTGGACAGGCTCTTAATCAAAGGAAATTTGTCGTAGAATTCGATTATCTCGTCTAATAGTACAAGTAATACTTTTTTATATCTTAGCAAAACGGACGGGCGAAAGCTAGAGTAATATTTATCATAATAAGTTTGAAAATACGTCTGTTGAATGTATGGATGACTGGACGAATTCTAATGAAATTTGTCACAGAAGTTAATTATGCCGTGGAATAGAACACGGGATACGTTTTTTTACATAGCAACGAAAGAGACAAATAAAAGCTTCTGCAATAGCGGTCCAGAGACTATACTGATGATGAACAAATTAGGCATAGAACTGTTATATGAATCGTTTCATTTCAAAATAAGCTAAATAATTGAAACTTAAAATTGTTAATTCGTTCTTAATATTTTACGTTATTTTTCAAGATCCTCCAAGTTTGTACGTGTAAAATATGAAGATCATAAAAAAACTCTAAAAACTTTATGTATGGCGAAATTTGAACTTTGTTCTCAGTGTATAAAAACTGGAAATCTGAAAATTATTAAACATGTTATATGAACGACTGAAATTGGATTTAGTTCATTTTGAAATGTAACGACACATATTATGAAATAGAACGTTTTTTCTAAACTTTAATTTACTTTTAGCTACGATAAATGCTAAAGATTAAATAAGGTAATTAATTTCAAATGTTTCACGATAAGATGCCTAAACGAATATGTACAATGTTTGGATATTTTCTTTTCATTAAATTTAATACGAGCCTTCATAATCACATTTGTTAACAAATCATTTTTAATGTGTTTTAATTATAATGTTTCAAAACGCCGAATCATTTATATGAGTACTTAAGGAATAAAATAATTACGAGAATTTTTTTTCACACCGAGTTATAAATAGAAATAATTCATATATTAACATAAAATTATATGAATTTAACGATAATTTTGAAACATTAATATGGTTTACGTTAAAATATGTTTGTTATAAGTACGACGGTAAATGAGTTTTTTTTTTAAATTTCCGTTTTAATTATATTTAATATTTTTCATCAATGATATTTATATACATATATAAATTAAAAATATAATTAACGACTTGGAACCATAGTTGTTCGCGTTTCCATCTAACGACACAGTGCTAACGATCTCGCTTGTCTCTTAAAATATCTAAAATTAATAGACAGTGTGGGTAAATGATTTATTACTTTATATTTTTATACAGAATTTAAATGTGTTATTCTAAAACTAGACACAGCCTTTACGGTGTATTTTAATATACGGTATAAAAAATGTGCGATAAATGTTTACTATCTTTAGGCCTAAATGTATTTTTACGATAAACAAAATTCAACGCCTAATTATAAATCTTGACATATTATAATATAGTATTATATACGCTTTCAGAAATTTTCAACGTCCACAGTTCGTATTTTTTTAAAAAGAACGTTTTATTTGAAAATAATAATTGCTTCGCTCATAACATTTTTAAATGAAATCCTACAATGCAATATAATGATAATAAACACATCCACAATTACGTAAATATGTTTTTCATTATCGCCTGCATGCCCACTACTAGGTATTTGAAAACACAAATTATATATCTAAGATTTCCTTCTACGCGAATAATATTTTCAGTTCTATTTTCCGCAGTAAAACTTGTTAAGAATACTTTTTTAAACAAATTAAAACTTTTGTCTATACCCAGTTATGTTACATTTTTTTATATGTAATAATGTAAATGTAGAATTTTACAAAAAGACTTGGTGGTAGTTTTTGGCGGGATTTTGGTCTGTCATGTAGTGGATTTTATATTTTATTCATAATCGTGTGTTACTTGACTCTATATTGTGTAAAATTGGTGGTGTTTTATGTAATATAGTTTGTTTATTGTGCATAAGTGAAGTGAATGGAAAATAATACCACGGACCATGAATTCTGAGATGCCACAAAAACTCCATGGAATGTTCTCACAAGATGGCCACCATCTTGTTAGTTCATTGAAATTATATCAAGAAACTTGTAATATCGATACTCACTTGACAATGGCAGTAATAGTCTACTAGAAGACTGGTTGCCAAAAATGGAATGGAAGAAGAACTTGTAATAAATACTATTAACTACTCGATAATGGCAGTAATAATCTAAAAGATTGGTTGCCAAAAATAAAGTAAAAAAAAAACTTGGCGGGAATATAATTGGTTACGCAATCTCTTATTTTAGTTAAACTTGCATTTTATTCTATATAATTTTACATTATTTACATTCACGATAAGTCGAAATGTAACGATATGGTTTCAATAAGTTTAAAATAGTTTTTGATGGGACCTTAGTCTCTCAGTTATCTGGTGGTGTCTGTTTATAGTGTACAAGTGGTTTAGAAATAATAAAATAGACCATAAGTCCTGGAATGTCACAAAAAATGAAAATTTAAAAAAAGGAACCAACAGTCAGTTAGAAAAATGAAATCACCAGAAGTTCATTCTGTATATATGAACAAAATAACCAAGATAGGTAAAAAAAATGAGTCAATTAGAAATGATGTCAAGTTGACAGGCTACAGAAATAAAATAATGACACTGGCAAATGCTTCTCCAACGGTACTTGATAAAAAAGAAGTCTACAAGGATATGTAGTGAACATTTATTTTCTGTATTGCGAGTTCTGCGTGTGCAGAGAACATTATCGGGAGTCATTACATTGTGATTTAGTCACGCTTTTCGACATTCAGTTGATATATATCATTGTTTTGTAAAGAGAAACCGAGTACTCGAGCGTGAACGTGCGGGCTGTCATTAATCATCGACTGAAAAAATAATATAGGTCAATTTCGAAAGAGCCGCCCGAGGCGTTGAGATAATGCCCAGATATAGAAATCACGCCGGACCTTAAGGCTGTAAGGTAAGAGTGTCTTCGGGCTATATAGAAATTAATAACTCGCGTCAACGATCATGTTGTAAATGCTGTATTTTCGTGCAACACAAATTACTCTTAATAAAAATGAGAGATATTCTGTGGGCGTTATATTGCACATCTCGTGGTACTGTCAGATACAGAAATTCATTTTTCGGAATAAAATAAAAATACACATCGGTTGTGTGTAATATATTTGGAAACTGTCGAATCATGGCAGGATGTAATAAAGTGCATATTTATGCTTATTTTTATTAACAGTGTGAACTTTTTTGGGTTGTCTCGTAGTTATATAATCACTACATATTATAAAACAAAGATCTCCGTCTGTCTGTTCGCGATAAACTCAATAACTATGGAACAGTTATTTTTTTTTCGAACTGACTACTCTATTGACCTAGCAAGGTCTTAACAGTTTCACCGGACTACTAAGGCGAGCGCTTAAGGCACACAGCCGATTTTATTAGACAACTAGCTCAAGGGTGCACGTCACACCTCGGCTTGGACTGTTGCCTGATACATGCAATTCGTGACCTATCTGAGCTAAGCTAAGCTAAGCTAACTATTCATACATATATGAGTTGTTGAAACGTATATGTGTACCAAGCATACATACCTTAACAACTCTTATATATATTTCGTATCGAATAATTTTCTATTAATTATTTCAGTTTGATAAGGGAAAAAAATAAAACCTTTCCACTTGCATGTGTAAGCGTGTATGCGTGCACGTGTGTGGAGGTGATGTGTGTAATGTTGTAGCAGTGATGTAAGATTTTGTGTCACTGTATCACGCGAGCAGCGTACTCAAAGGCTCCACGCAGAGGGAACGGACCTAGACTTGAGCCACTGCCGAGGGGGGCCTAGTCTGGTGTGCGGGAGCGAAATTTACCCCCAGACCACGACGGTGTGATCTATGTTTACACGAGCGTGTACACGCTGTTTGGAGAGACAGGCTGGTACTGATCGTTCGCTGCCGTTATTTTATCGGGAGGATCGGTAAAAATATGTCGCGGACGTCTTTTGTAGCGCGCAGCGTTAGGTACGGTTTTGTATTTTGCGGCGGATACCACTAACAGTCTGGGAACTACTGAACGGATTTTCATGCGGTTATACATTAATAGGTAGAGTGATTCACGAGAAAGGTTTAGGTATACAAATTGTCAAGGATTTTTATAAGTTGGTTGAAATTTAACGCTAATTACTGGAATGTCGGAAAAAGTCAAGCCTTCGGAACTCTCGTCAAACCCGCTGCCTAATTCCTTTGAGATATAACAAAACAATTGATATAATAAACGATGCAGACGAAGTCGCGGTTATCAGCTAGATTAGAGAGACTAGAGAATTAAAATCTAATAATTAAAAAAACTAGTCACCTGTCTTGGATTAGTGTTATACATTTGAATATAAAATTAGAGTGTACATAAAAAATATCTGACAATTTGAATAATTGCTAACAAGATGTTTGTATAACGCAGTTTAGATAAATATAAAATTATATTAGGAATTAAGATAACAAGAGAATAATTATATTAAAGGAAGATATATCGTTGACAGTATAATATTTATTTTGTTAAAATACAGATAATTCAATTAAGTTTCTATTTTCGTCCTAACGAGGCAGAGGTCGTTTAATGGAACCTAATAAATTGTCTGTTTTTTTCTGGGGATTTCGTTTACGTATTTTTCAATATATCTCTCCCCATATTCCAAGCTACCTCTATGCTAAATTTCATTGCAATCGGTTCAGAGCTTTCGTCGTAATAAACAAAGTAGTTACTGTTACATTTCTAATATTAATATTTACTGTTTGAATATGTATGATATATGTATACTTTTTACTCAGGCATAGACAGTTAATATTAAACACTATAGCCAACAATATTATTCAATATAGGGTTAAATAAGGCAACGTTATGTCTAAAAATAATCACCACATGAAAGACTAAGATGCCGTCAAAAAGTCACAAGTAGCGTTAGTTTATCTTCAAGAACTCTGGTCATAAATATTCTTAAATTCCATGTCTTACTGTAGAGTAATTCGACTACACTACACGTCATTTCCCGAATCGTCACTATAGAGATCTTCTAGGTATACCTATAATTATTATTTTTCGAACTGGCTACCCTTTTCACCTGACAGACATTTACAGCTTCACCGGGCTACTAATTCGAGCGCTTAAGGCACTCAGCCGATTTTATTTAACAATCGGCTCAAGGGTGCACCGCACACCTTAGTTTGAGCTGTTGCCTTAGCTACGCAACACAGCGAATCTAACCAAGCTAACTATTCAGTCATATAGGAATTAACGAGATAAACATGTGTACCAAGCATGTGCACCTCAGTGACTCATATATATATTTCGTATCAGACTAAAAAATTGCCACATTTTTAAATTATAGTTTGACGTGACAACACAGTACACGAATTGGAAGCGCAAGGGACATTTTAATCAAACGGAGACTCAGCAAAATAGTAATGAATACGTTATATTACTAATAAATGGCATGACAACGGCCATAGCAACCGAGATAACGGCATCGTGTTGGTATTAAACGTCGCGAACAGAAAGATTAACTTGCTGTCTATGAATAAGTGTGGCCGTTTGAATTTAGCATTTATATCATCTACATAACGTTTATAAGTGTAATACGAAATAACTAAATATCACCTTTTAGTGAAAACATGACAAGTTGAAAGGTGAATACGATAGTTGGCGGGTCATGAGATTATAGAAGGCCATGATTATCGATATTCATAAACAATGCATTAAAACTATATTATTTCAAAAGTTTATTTATATAATCAGACGAGGAAACATAATATTAACGTCAACAAAATATTTACCGGTTAATTTATGATTTAAAAAAAACCTCTAATTTTTTACGGTTAATTATTTTTGTTGAGTTATTATAACGTACATAATTTTAAGGTAACTTTTTGTAAGGTTAGGTAGTCCGATCGATTTTTTTTTCATGTCCGTTCTGTTTGCTCCTGTTCGATAAGGACTCAAGTAGGTATGTTCAATCGTAGCAGAAAGATAAAAACATGTGACTGGAGTATATCACTAACGCTTGTTGTTGCTAACTGCGATAAGATATACCTAGCGTTATTCAACACATAACCCTAAAGGCCTATATATTACATTAACTTTTAATTTATAACTCTTCAATTTGAAATAGACAAACAGCAGTGATGATATTCTAGTCCTTCATAAATGGCCTACGTAAGTCCGACGACGATTTTACTCCAAAGAATTAATCGTGTTAAAATGCTTTATTAAAAAAAACGTAAAAAGTTCAGTAATTTGATTATTCTGTAACTTTTTTAACGTCGACTAATGCCGCAAATATTTGAAAAAAAACGACCCGCTTTTTGTTCATGCTTGAGGCACGAAAAAAGTTTTATAAAAAACTCTCGACCTTTTTCGACGATTTAAACTCCATTGTATCGGTTTTTATATTTTAACTCTAACATGAAAGTACATTGTAACGTAGTTTTAAAAATTAGATGTTTTAATTAATGGTCCGATTTCCCCTGACCTATCAATAATAAATAATTAATTAATTATTATTATGAGTACTACTCACCAGTACAACTTCTTTTGGAATAAATTGACACTGTCTTCGCTTCGCGTTCCATTTGTTTTGGACACTGGGCTACATCACTAATCGTCACTTGGTTTATACTATCACAGTGTCTATATATTTATAAGGGTAGTTTAAAAAATAACCAGTAAATCCGTTTCGTGAAACCCGCAAATATTTTAATCATAACTTTTAAACGAATTAAAATCATGAAAATTTATTGATCACTGCAGATACCGCACAAAATAATTAAAATAAAATAATTGTCTAGTTTCGTTTTTTATTCGTTTCCAATTTTTAAATCAAATAAGACGTACCATAGAGTAACGAACGCGGCGGGTCCACATACCAGAATGAAAAAAAAATGACGACACGTATACGCGATTCGATCTTCGCCAAAAGATGCTATACGAGACGAACGTCGTTCACACTCCGAGCCAACGGATTGTGTAAACGCGCGCTAGCTTGAGTCGACGACGGGAGGTGGAGAGGCGCGGGGGAGGGTCGTTGCCTCTCGCACGCACACATCCACCCCACCGTACGCCACTCCATTTCCAACGTTCCTATTTTGAATACACGACGCGCCGATTTAGCTCCTATGCTATATGAGTCGAGGGATGTGACGACCGCGACCGACATCACATCGTGCGTGTAGAGTGAGAACGTATCATCTTAACTTTGAGCGCGAAAGAGACAGAGGATTATCGGTAGTTGAGCCGCGTAACGCATGTGTGTCCTTTTGAAATGCTAGGCATTGCAATAGTGACATAGTGTTGGACTTTGTGAGCGTGAATTTAAAAACGACCGCCTTAAATTTTCATAAAGAAGGTACTGTTTTACTCTGATGGGACACTGTGTCAACATGTGGCGGACAGTCGAATGAGCTCTTTTACCCATTGTAATTATTAATTGACACGTATTCATGGATGAATGAATATTAACGGCTTTAATTTATTCTATGTAAAGCTCCGTATGACATGAGAATGAAATTAATGCTTGTATTTTTTAATTTAAAATTTACGTTTTGTACCTATAAGAGTTTGGCAGACCAAAAAAAATGTGTTACTCCTACCACACACCCATCAACAACAAAAAATAACGTCGATGGCTAAATCATGTTCTCAGTCAAAAGCAAATAAATTTTACCAAAATCGTCTTACCTATCTCTATAAAGATTATTGGCGACCGTTCATATTGAATTAAACGATTTACAAAATTCAAAAATGTATTAAGTGATCATGGTGAGGTGTGCGAAAGTGTTCTTTACTTTCCGATAGCTGTTAACCAGGTTCTAACGAATTTAAAGACCTTTTTCGTGTAATTTTCTCTCTGATGTTATGACAAATAAAGTGTGTGAGCTTAATCGAGAGAAAACCGTTTACACAGTTGGTGTTGTCGGTGTGGACACCCACTCACTGGCCCACACGTTCGAAATTCAAATTTCAAATTTACGAATTTCTATTGGTTAACATAGATAGTGTATTCATTATAATAACCGAGCCAACGAGTTTTATATCCACGCAACTCATTTCTTCTCTGAACGGGATTTTTTAATAGAGCCGGAATTTTATAATTATTTATGATCACACCCGTATAAAGTACTTTATAATGCGTAACAGTATTACGACTAATTTATTGATGTTTTCGTTGTTTTCTACGACCGTACTAACCCTTAGGCGGGAGTTATTAAAGTTAATTAGAATATGTTGATGAGAAAGTTATACAAACCAACCTGTTTGGATTACGCATGTTATCGATAATTATAACTTTTTCTCCAATCTCTATTGTATACAATCTATTAATTAGCCTTCTTGTAAGGCAGTAATTTGTCATACAACCTGGCTCGGTGGACAACTTTGTCTACAATTAACTGGCAGTTATACAGAATAATAACACTTATTGATATTAGTATGAATTGATTTTAATCTGCATTATTAGTAAGGCTACGGGACTTTTAATATATTTTAATTAAAAAATGGAATGCAAAAAAGTATTTTTGATATACAATGTTACGTACTACAATGCTCATTAAGTTATAAGCAACGATATGCATTGATTAATATGTATTATCTAATTCTTATACTTAAATATAATCTGATACGCTTTATTTAGTAAGCAACAGGAAACTGCTAACTTATCTTACTTTGTATTATTCTAATTGATTTTGCACTATGTAGATACTATCAATTTACATGTATAGGTAATCATTTGTGATAATTTTATACAGTGTATATATTAATAATTTAAAATAATTAAATATCTTTTTATTTTATCACTATTGGTACAACACTATTCAAAGAATAAGTTTATATGTTAGAAAAACTTTAGTATTTAGAATGGATTTTAGGATATAATAAGAAATAGATATATCTAAAACATTATTTAAAATCCAATCAAAAACATAAAAAAAAACACAGACAATAACTAGCACATAATTAAACATAGAGTTTCTTTATTTATATAAAAACTAGCGGGCCCGGCAGACGTTGTCCCGTCCTGATTATAAATCCTGGACAAATTATATACCAAAACGTTCCTCGTGAATCGCTTTATCCACTGGTGAAAACCACATAAAGATCCCTCCAGTAGTTTTTGAGTTTATCGCGAACAGACAGACAGACAGATGCGGTAGGGACTTTGTTTTATACTATGTAATGATTATATCATTTTCAATTCAAATATAATAAAAAATGTGATTTATTTTGTACAAACATGTTAGATAATGAATAAATAAATATTTACCTGTTATATAAGACAGACCATTAATATATGTTACTCTGAGAAAGTCACCAAATGTATTCTAAACGTTCATATATCACAAAAAGTAATTCCGTAGGTATGTTACAAATGAAATTGTCCCGGCGAGCGCATTTCGAGCGTCGAAAGAGAGTGTTTTAATGTATTCTTCGATAACGTAATAATATGTCTCACCTGACACCCACTATCAGGTTCGCCGGTGAGATAGGCCACGACACTGGCATTTGTGATAACGTTATTTATATTCATTTGTCATACCATCGACAGTTTATAAACTTTTAACGTCCACTGATTTTTATATTATCCGGTATATCTATATATATAAAAAGAATGTAATTCTAACGTGTCTGTACTTTTTAGATTTTTGTAAAAAAACATGTTGCAGGTGTCTTGGAATAAGTAATAAAATACATTTCAATCATTTTTAGAAATGTCTTGTCTGTTTGTATGAATACTCATCACTGCTAAAGTACTGCGTTCATGATAAAACATTTTCAAGAAAATTATAAAGCATATCTTCGAGTAACGTTTAGTGTTCGTTTCATTAAAATCGGTTCGGCCTATCAAAATTTATTGTAATTTTAATGACGACGCGACTTAACTACGAGAGAAAAGTAGATGTAATGTGATTGAATACATTTATATGACTTTATTAGTCACGGTTTTGTACATCAGGTTCCACGTGGGCGAAATCGCGGACAGTTCTGCTATATATATATATATATATATATATATATATATAACTAATAACTAATATAAGTAAATAACGTTATTCGTTTAAACAGTTGGAGCGTTGACATTCTATTCCTGAATATTTTTAAACGTTTAAAATAATATTAACATATATCCTAAAATGATATATTTACACTAGTTTTTTTATATGAGTAAATAGATTCATATTGTACATTTTAATGTTGGTAATATTTGTATTTCCCATGTATAGGTTCTTTGTGAAACTTTATGGGGAGCGATGATTTTCATTTTCTATTTTATTTACAAAAACCTATTCAGATTGGACATGAATATTCCTTTTTGACAATTAACACGTTTCAGAATAATGTGAAACACAAATACTGATGAAACATTTACGTACTTGTTAATTTGCTTATGATAATATAGTGACAAGAAGAAATAGACTTTTGTCATTTTTTCATATTTATTATCCTTATAGTTGTTAAAATATTTATTTTGTGTGGGGTATCCAACGTTTCGAAGATTGAGTGGCGAATTTTTATGTTGGTACTAATATAATTAACAGAATTAGTAAACTCACTATATTGTACACAACGTAGAATAAACTTATCCGATGTCGTTCACTCATTATTTGAGCGGGAAAGAGGCGTCGTCATGAACTGATGAGATATCGAACAAACAACACTGGTCGCCGACACACTGGCAGCGGTTTCCAGAAACAATTTAACCGCGGTACGACTATTTTCGAGTATAATCCAAATATTTATCTGAATCGAGAATAACCGAATTTTATTTTAATCACACGCGCACATTCGTATAAGGAATTGGTTTTTTTTTTGTATATTCCGCCATCACTGGCCGGGTGTCGCGTGCCGGCGTGCACTGTACTCTTTCATTAATCGCAATAATTAGCGGTTTTTGTTTTTGTCGGTTTGCGTCGGTAGCGACCGCTCGCGGTGCGCCACACCACTGCAACTCGTCACATAATGCCCACTAACATCGTCTCTTTCCCCCTTTACTTCCGTTCCGGGTTTTTAGTGAGGGCGCAGGCGCCCCTGACATTTTTTAAACCGCGCCCATGTTTCTATAATTTCTATCGGTGCGCACCTTTCGTGAATACGGCTTTTTCGTATATTTTTTTTTCGCAACGTCTCTTTCTGACTGACACATTCGTTAAATCGCCGTCCCCCTTCTTCTAACGGTCGTCGGTGCTCACTCTTCTAACGTAACACTGGTAGCATAACGTTCTCTCTTTCTAGTGACGCCGCGACGCCAGTGACGCCAATTATTTTGCTTTACTTCGCCGGTTAATCGCAGATATGGATAACTGAGGTACACAATTTTCGACTTTCTTACATTAACATAAGGTCTCATCTAAGACGCGGTTAACGTAGTTGCGACTTTACAATCTAACACGAAAAGTACAAGGTACCGGCCATTTTTGCGATAAAAAAATCGCATGCATGCACGTAACCACGCCTTGATATACACACATATCGCTGTCTATTTTACTCCTTTTTTATTTTTCATCTGCCGTCTTACTCTAATACACACACAAACGCACAATAAAAGTGAATGCTTCGGGATGTGTCGTTCCTTAGCCACCTAGTGGCGAATAGCGGAACTTTTTGAACGGAGAAATTAGAAAAGGTAACTTTCACTTTAAGGGTGGCAGCACAAGAGAAAGGGGTTGTTTTCTAAGTGGATTTAGTTCCGAAATAAAACTGTGCGACGCCAGCGCTCCGTCAAAACCGAACCGTATGGAGAAATGGGCTCTCACTGAACGGACTGTAGGTATTACTTTTTATTAATTAAATCACATATTAACGTGACGTATATTAAATTTATTCCAATAAATTGATTACGCATCGTTTTAAAATTTAATCTGAATAGATTTAGATTTACATTAGCATTTTATTTGCACATTCGGTCGTCTTCATCAGCAGGGGGCTCCTAAATCCGGTCTTGGACTCGATAGGACTATATATAGGGTCAGTAGTATTCGAATAGTATGCCCTAGTATCGGCATAGAACTATGATTATTGGATGCGGATTTTTTCTTAAATGGTTCTAGGCTACCCATTTTTAGGATTCGATTGATCCTTTGCTATTATTTTATTGCTTAACGGAACGGACCAGAATCAGCTAGTTAATATTAAAAAACTATAAAGTTTACGACGGTGGGTGGACTGGTAGTTGGTTAATATTTCATATAAAAAAAACTTTACAGATTACATTGACACTTATAAGTTACATACATATAATAAGAATGTAAATCTGACGTGTTTATACTTTTTACATTTTTGTGAAATAAAATATTGCAGATGTCTTGGAATAAGTAATAAAATACATTTCAACCATTTTTAGAAATGTCTGTCTGTTGGTTTGTATGAACACGAAACACTGCTAAAGTACTGCGTTAACGTTAAAATCCAAAAAAATAATAAAGCATATCCTCGAGTAACATTTAGTCTTAGTTTCATTAAAATGCGTTTTACACTATCAAAAGTTACTGTAATTTTAATGACGACGCGATTTAAGTATGACAGAAAAGTAGATAAGTAAAAGGACTCGATACATTCAGATGATTTTATTAGTCACTGTTTTACAATAGGTTCCACGCGAACGGAGTCGCGTGCATAGCTAGCAATAAATAAATTCGTTTTGATATCTGTAACCTCTAGAAGAAACAAAGGTGTATGTATATATATATCTGATGGTTTGTAGAAGATACGATCACATATTACATACCATATACATTTTAAATCGTTAATTAATACCGGTATTCTATACACAAATATAATCTACCAACTGAATACATTTATAGCAGAGTTAATTAAAATCAATATGGGAATAAGGTAGCGACGCCGGCGCATAACTGATCAATATTAAACATAGCAATCGTTCTCCAGATAAAATGTACAAATTGTTGCATAAATCATGTTTAATTTTCGTTTAGCTTATTCTATATTCATCTAGGTTTAGAATTTACTGTTAATTCTAATTGAAGTTAAATAGAGTCCGCGATTTCGTTATATTGTAAGTGGTTTGCTGCTTCGTGGGAACGATGTTTTTTATCTAAATTAATTGTGAACTGTCTTTTTTCATTATGGTTTTCTCATTGCCATTTAACCCTTATAAACCACTAGCTGGCCCGGACACGCGTTGCTGTGGCTCAGGTATTAATTACATGTTGAAACTTATATTAAAATTAAGATGAAGTATTTGGTATTATGTGGTAATGAGTCTGCCTAAAAACGTGATACAGAAAAAGCGAGGTTACATAGTAAATAGATTAACAGAACACGTCCACCATAAAATAAGTAGTCCGGAGAAACTGTTAAGACCTTGCCAAGATAACAGTGTAGTCAGTTCGAAACCACCATAAAATAAACTGGAGTTGAGAAAGAAATTCGGAATTAAAACGTGGCGCCATCTATGAGATATCTATAACAGTTGGTCCTACAGTTTTTTGGTAATAAACTAATTTAAAGCGCCATCTGTTCGAGACTGATGAAACTTACAATTAATAACAATAATCACCATTGGCAATCATTTCATTTGTAGGTAAAAAATATTGAGGACATTAATCGAAATTTAAAATTATGCTATCTTTCAAGTTGGACCAAATCTATACTAATATTATAAAGAGGTAAAGTTTGTGACGTTGTGAGTTTGTGAGTTTGTGAGGTTGTGACGTTGTGGCGTTGTAAGGGGTAATCTCAGGAACTACTGGTCCGATTTGAATAATTCTTTCAGTGTTATATAGCTCATTCATCGAGAATGGTTATAGGCTATATATCATCACGCTAAGGCCAATAGGAGCGGAGCACAGATGAAAAATGTTTCAAAATCGTGATGTTTTTTTCTTTTTGAGAGCTTCTGCTGTGTGTCAGCGTTAGCCCAGAGTAGTAACTATTACTACTCAGACGAAGTCGCGGGCAGGGGCTATAATCTATATATTAATATTATAAAGAGGTAAAGTTTGTGAGTTTGTGAAGTTGTAGTGGGTAATCTCAGGAACTACTAAACCGATTTTGAAAATTCTTTTACCAATATAAAGCCACGTTATTTATGAGTGTTATAGGTTACATATCATCACGCTAAGACCAATAGGAGCGGAGCAACAATGAAAAATGTTTTAAAATCGGGGTATTTTTCCTTTTGAGAGCTTCCGCTGCGTCTTAGCCCAAAATAACTATTCCACGCGTGCGAAGTCGCGGGCAGAAGCTATTAACTAATTATATTATCTATAATAATATCATAAAGAGGTAAAGTTTGTGAGGTTGTAGAGGGTAATATCTGGGGAGTCGGAGAAAATGGTCGAACGAAAACGTTTCTTACGAACGCTGCCTTAATTATGAGATATATATGATTAAGTTCTACAGAAAAGTTGTGGCTTGATAATGCAGTTACCGCTTAACGAAGTGGGCACGGGTCGGCTAGTTATATATAAATGCAGACTTTCATTTAGATCGGTTGAGTAGTTTCGGCGTTCATCGTAGATAAACATCATGACACTGGACTTTTATATATTTAGATATAAACTATTTACAGCTACAGATACTACCTATGTTACTGATTACCTCATGAGACAAAAATGTTAGGGTATAACTTTAAGAATAATCATAAAAGTATTTTGTCTCCCGGTAAAACAGTAACCAAAATCGATTCAGCTGTCATTTCAGGGTTCGGGCAAATAATAATCTTTTGAATTTTAATTATGCCTATTAATGAAAACTTTACCATTAGATAAAACATAAAGCTTTTATTCTTTTTTATATTCGAAACAATGATAGCCCAATGGTACTGTGGTCGGATACCATGTCAGTTGAGGTAAGTTCAGATCATATAGAGAGTCCGAGTTTCGACAGATTTCTTCAAGTTCGCCGAACACATATAGTTCTTTATGTTCCAACAACTGCCTTACTTGATAGTCACTTCTTTCTAACTATCATTGTCACCGTGTCATGCCACATAGACACTGAAACTAATAATGGATGCACGCTAAATCAATATATTTTATCACTATAATAAAAACAAAGCCCTCTGCCAGGTCTGTCTGTCTGTTCGCGGTAAACTCAAAAGCTACTGAACGGATTTTCATACGGTTTTTACCAGTAGATAAAGTGATTCATGAGAAAGGTGTAGGTATATAATTTGTTAAGTTTTTAATTACAGGGTGAGATAGTGTCTGCCAGGCCCGTTAGTACATAAATATAATATATATAAAAGATACGTGTGATTCAAGAACTTTTTTATATATTTTATAAGTTTATCTTTAACCTTTAACCACAATCTCACCTGAGGTTAAATTATGATTTGCTTTAATACCGTAACACGCTAAATCTAGAGGGAGACTGGCTGTCAAGTGCAACTTCAGGTAAACACTTATAGGTGCTTGGTGATAAATTTTCACCTTGAGAGTGGTAGCTAGTCAGACAGGCTTGAAAAAAGCCCTACTACCACTAACCAATGGTTTCATCAGGATGCTTAAAAAAAATTGTTGCAAGCCTTTGATACGATTGCGACTATCGGTCTGGCTCTCATTGGAAATCGTAAATTTTAGATTGTATACACTAGCTTTACCCACGGCTTCGCGCACCTTTCTTACACAGTAATTATTTCTGATGTGAAACATTTATTATAGAGCACCTTGGCAGTAAAATCGATCCATATGCCGTCACGCCAAACGGAATGACTCTCTGGAGTCCCTTGTGCGTGTATGTGCGTATACTATAAACTTCGTTGCTTCTCTGTGTGAGCTGCATATTATTTCTATTCCACTATAATATGCTTGAGTCATTTACCGCTTCTAAGCACGTTTTGTATCTTCTCTTCAAAATGTTATTCTTTATAAACATATTCTATAGTCATTATTGTAATTTAAATAATAAAGAAAAATATATTGAGTCTATTAATATATTAATGGAACTCTATTCTCTATACTTTATTCAATGTTTTCTTTATTGGTTTTTATAAGTTATTATTAATTAGAAATTCTAATATTGACTTAAGTGTTTTACGTTTGTTGGGCCTCCCGTGACGGTGACCTTATTTTCATTTCATAATTCTACTTTTGTGCCTATGTTATGATTAAATATCTAATTAAATAACTATTAAAAATATTTTATATATTAGCAATTGATGAATGTTATATACTTTTCGAGTATAACACCTGTCAAAGTGTTTTTGGCTTTAATAATGGCTTACAATATTTTTTATGCCTAATTCGTTTTCGATGCCATAACTTGATAATTTGCTTTTATAATAGACATCAATAACAAAATTAGGAAAAACCATTTAGTATTGTTTCATTAAAATCCGTCCACTCTATCAAAAGTTATTGTAATTTTAATGACGATACGACTTAAGTACGAGGGAAAAGTAGATAAGTAAATGAACTTAATATATTCAGATGATTTTATTAGTCATTGTTTTTTTACATTAGGTTCTACGCGGACTTAGTCACGGGAACAGCTAGTTATTAATAAAAATCACAAATATTGATAGTTCTATCAGCTGTCGTAGGCTGACGTGGTAGCTGTACGGATTAGAATCAATACTGAGGGCTTGTCTAACTGATCGCATTCCTAGCGCTAGGTTAGCACGCGTCTCTTCATAATGCTATTGAGTGAACAGAGATCTTGATTGCGTTTTGCGGAGGTGGGAGGATCAACAAAACAGTAAGATGTTATTTTTTGAAGTGAAAAGTCTTATGGGCTTTGTAAATTCTGATCGGTAAACTGTTTGTGTGACAAAAAGTGCTGGGAGTAAGCACTGTGTCGAGGAGAAAGTTGAAAACACCGGTTCTTGTCAGATCACCGAAGATAAGCAACGTCAGGCGTAGTCAGTAGTTGGATGGGTACGACCGCCTAGGAATATCGCGTGACGATGGTTTTTTTGTTGTTTTTTTTTTCAGTAAAATGTTTTCACGTAATTCAAAAGTTACATTTCTATCATGTGTTTTTAAGATACACCCTGTCTTTTTAAAATCAAAATATCAGTGCTAAAATGCCACAGATTGGATGTTTTTATACTTTATAGGATTGATCACAATTTGATGTTAAATGACGATATGGTCCTAGCACTAGATAAGGCACTAGTTCTCAAGTAGCTGCACTTGCACCAGAACACACCTATAGGTAATTAGCGATGGATTTTAAGCTTGTAGGTGGTAGCTAGTCTGTTGAGCTTAATAAAAGCCCTAATATGATGCTATGGTTTTATCACGTTATTTTCCTTCACCGAAAGCTTCGGCTCATTCAAGAACTCAACATTGAGCATAAGCTAAGCCACCATAGCTTCAAATAATCATTTCATAAATAACGACAATTTTTGCAAACCGTATCTGTTGATTTTATCGCGTAAGATTCTAAAACCTGCTGCAAATCTTAGAAATCTAACAGAATATAGTACTATCACATTGTAACTTGACTAACTTAAACTTTGTCTCTGCATTTAAACCATTAAAACGATCGGTTTATATTTTCAATTATTCCAACGATACAAGTAAACTGTTTTTAAAAGATTAATTAATTTGAATACGTAATAAGTGACTTTTTAATTGAAAACGGTTTTTTCTTATTCGACGGCAATCAACATTTTGTTAAATACGTCTTTATGTTGACGACTTGTGTTTATATCAACTTCATTTGAATAACATTTATCTGATTAAGGTACTTAGGATTCCTTTAGCGGTGTTATGTATATTGTAAGTTGAATTAAGTGACTTATTGATGTAGCTATAGTAAAATACAACAGAACTAATAACATAAATCGTTATACGTGGTTCTACATTAACGTGGGTTGTAATGCAGGTCGTTTTTGAAGGTAAAACATGAAAATTGTTACGTATTTATTAATTATTGATTTAGGTCAGTGGTTGGCTAGCTTGTCACCCAAGAGAGCTAAATACAACCTTGAGATTTATTTAATGAGTCATTTTAAAGTTATGCTTTCCTTTATCAGTAATTAGAATTACAAGTACACTCTCGAGCGCTTACTTCTGCCCAATATGTCTTTTGGGAGAGACCAGCAGTGCAATTGTTACTTTCTAAAAATGTGCATTTTCTGTACACTTACGTTTGTAAGACAAGTTACTTGATAATATTCCGTGTCTGCACTAAACAATTTATGGAAGTGCCACAACTGAAGAGTGAAAAGGCCGCAATTTTCTCTCAATGAATCTCTCTATTATTATTAGGGCTATATATATATATATATATATTACTAGCGGACCGGGCGGACGTTGTCCTGCCTTGAAAACAAAAAACATCCTAAAAGTCGATCGCAGCGCCACCTGCCGGGTCCAATTGTGAATCTAAACCATTCTCGAATCTCCACGAACACACACAAAAAATTTCATCAAAATCGGTCCAGTCGTTTAGGAGGAGTTCAGTCACATACACACGCACACAAGAAATATATATATTAAGATATACCTACCACTTTTGTAAAATGACCTCTTTTTAGTAACATTTTTTAAATTAATGAATGCAGGTATACCTTGAAACGTGTATAATGAGAGACTCGACCTAGGAAGAGTACCTAAAACGATCGAAAAATAAATAATTGTCATTAACAATCTGAATCTGTCTGCTCTACATCTCCTGTAAATATTAGTACTGGAACCGATTTTGGCCCCCCATCTAGTAAAATCCAGCGGAGATCATCGCTCAAACTTCTACGAGGTAGTGGTAGTGTCATACACCACGTGTGTTTAAATGTGGTTTCCATTACAAAACTCAATTATCTCGCTGATTAACCATTTCTTGCTATATGTTTTTTAGCTCAGAAGCTTTTGCAGCGAGTGAATCATTTAAACTATGTCAATCAACTTAGTACGCAGGTTAATTACATCATTTCTACTTCTATCCTTTTGAGAAACACCGTCATGACCAATGCCGTACCAATTACCACAAGTAAAGGGAATTAATTGCTATAAGATATTCACGTTCAGTTTATTCTAGTTGGAAGTAGTAAGCACCAATCAAGTAATATTAAAAATACACACAAAGTTCCTAGATCCAAGTGATAAAACAATAAATTCATAAGGTCTATAAATTTTAAATTGAACAAAGCACGATCCGGTTGATCACACTGACCCTAATCTGCAATAAAGTGTTTATTTTAAGTCGGGTACTGAATTAATTTGACCTCAATTAACTCGGTGTTACTGAGTACTTAATTATAACTGATGCTTTATCTTGTTGCAAATAGTCCATACACTCACACTACAGTTCTAGTTTAGTTCACAGTTATTTTGGGTCTCTGTTTTTTTGTCTATATTATTGTAAATTTTATAGTGAGAAGACTTCAGGCTGAAATTTGGTAAATTTACCACACAGTATACCTGTAGGCGGATATTTTCACCTTTTAACAGAATCTATGGAAGCCACATATAAAAGCATTTGATCATAATTGATGTTGATGTGTCAAATACTATTACCGGAATATAATAATTGGTATTTAGGTGAGATTTCGTAACTCAAGAAGTTAGCTTTTTTGGAAAGGAATCGAAAATTATTTATGAATTGAAGATGAATGGCTAGTAGAAATTAAACGTACACAAAGCCACGTTGCAGTACTGTTTTATCAAATGGAGATGACTATTCATTATGAATCTATATTGAAATTTCTTGATGAAATAACACTTTTTTGTTTTATTTGGGAAATTAATAGGAAGCATAGACTTCTTAACCAGAATATACTTACTGGTTTTTATGATTATTTTTGTTTCTCTAGGTTAGAAATTTTAATATCGCGAAGCATAGACACAAAATGGGCGCTAACCGCTATTTCTTAAAAAAGCTACCAACAGAATAAATTTTTTACTTACTGGTTTTTCAATGATTAAGGGAAAGATAAAATTTTTGAACAGATTGTTATCTTGTTACGCCAAAGAAGTATAACTTCTAACGCGTGTCATAAGTACACACACACTTTTTTTTTTACAAGTCGTTTTCTAATTATGCAGTTCCTTAAGCACTGTATAAATAACACACTTATATTATAACTAGCTGTGCCCGCGACTTCATATACGTGGAACCTAATGTAAAAACAGTGACTAACAAAATCACCTGGATGTATTAAGTCAATTTACTTATCTACTTTTTTCTCATACTTAAGTCGCGTCGTTATTAAAATTACAATAACTTTTGATACAGTGAACCGATTTCAATGAAACCAATACTAAATGTTACTCGAAGATATGCGTTATGAGGTTTTATCGTGAACGCGGTACTTTAGCAGTGATGTGTGTTCAAACAAACAGACATACAAACATTTCTAAAAATGATTGAAATGTATTTTATTACTTATTCCAAGAGACCTACAACAATTCTTTTCACAAACATCTAAAAAGCACAGAACGTTTGATTTACATTCTTATTGTATGTATATTGTATATAGATTCTATAATAACTATTCTGTGGAGGGGATTTATAAAAACATAATATATCATAGTGAACATTAATATGCAGGAATGCATTATAACAATCTATTTAGTTAATACAAACAACGAGACGGCATTGCTAGAGTAATACAAAGAACTTGTCGATTTGTTCCGGTAGTACCATTATTATATGAATACTGAATATCATCCACCATTCCATGTCGTGTTTTATTCTTAACATTGTGCAAGAACTTGAGGAACAATGCCAAATGCCTTGTCATCACGCATCACAGGGCTGTCCAGTCATATGGACAATTAAAAACGTATCATATTAAAGAGCACTTCGATGAATTGACAAGTCTTTATTAATAATATTTTGCATCTTTGACTTTATTAAAGATATAATATATTAAATGTTTAATGTGCTTATCTCATTGTTTACACTTGTTTATCTACAACTCGAATCTAGAATGTCTCGCCAAATTGAAACACAATATGCAGTTTTAAACAAAGGATAAAATGAATAAAACAAGAAGTTTTTACATATTATGTATAGTATTATTAGTATATTATTAGTAATAATAAGTACTATTGTAGTTATTCCATCGTTAGTATTATATTTTTAACTCATGCCATTGTTAATTTTCTATATACGTCTATTTTTAGAAGACGTTTTAGAATAATACCATTACTAAGCTTAAAATAAAATAGTTTATTAAAATAGATTTTATACATATTTATTAATCTTCACTTGCTATAAACCACCGGGACCGGCGGACGTTGTTCCGCTCTGATTAATAAAATAAACCTTGACAAATTATACATATATATATTTTTTTTTTATTGTAGCTCGGCAAAGTGACTGTACTGTGCCTGATGGTAAGCACAGTACAATCCAAAAACAATGGCGACCACCGAAAGACATACTATCCATCGCCAGTCGCCGCTGTCATGCCGGCCTGAAAGCGACCCAGTCAGAGACAGTACCCCCCCCGGTTGCTGGATATACACCGGCTGATCCCGGAACGCGACACGCCCAAACGTGCCACTATGGCGGGTGTTCCACCTGGTGTACGGTGCTCGCGATCCAGTCGGGTACAGACACCCTACCACCCCGCACTAAAGCACTTTATCTACTGGTGGAAACCCCATGAAAACCTGTTCAGCAGTTTTTGAGTTTATCGCAGATAGACAGACAGACGTGGCAGAGGATTTTGTTTCATAATATGTAGTGATAAGAATATGAGTATTTGTTTGTTACGCTTTCACGCAAATATCATGAAATACTGCATACATCTTATCAGGGGTACAAAAACGACATAGAGTACCTTTCATCCAAAAAAAGGACTGTTCCCGAAAGACAGGTAAAACCTATAATAACGTGATGGGAGCCGTGGGTAAAAGCGAGTCTGCTATAAACGACTGCAATAAAATAAAGATTTTAAGTTTGCATTATTCTGTCTGTGAAGAAATTGATAATTGGAATTATATTTAAAACAATTTCACTCATCGTTGTAATAACACAGCGTGTATTAGAAAACTTATCTATTCTATTTTCCAAGAGACCTTCAGTTGTACGGCTTACAATAAAATATCAACAAAGGTTCGTTAGACAAAGAAATGGTGAGACATCGCCAGCTGTTGACTCGATGTATTCAAACTGAATCATCACGTTCTTATTAAACTTGACATCATTATGTGAATCATTTTCCAGTAATAAACGACAAAGAACTTATTGCTTTATTACCAGATAGCTAGAAGCAACTAATTGGCTATTGCAATTGTTGACATCCGAACCGCTTATCAGCTTGCAAATAGTTCTCTGGCCAAAATAACAATAAGTATGGTGGGTGATTCTAAATTTGTTTCTCTCTGATCTCATAAGGGAATTCCACAGAGTAACTTCAGTATTAGTATGATACGGTTACTGTAAAGTAAGGGCACAAAATTAGTGTGAACAAATAAAAAAGTAGCTTTGAATCCTGCAATGAACCAGAACTCTCGGTTAAAGAAGCATTGCAGATGGAATTATAATAAGGCTTTAATTATTATTATTATTATTAATGTCTGCTAGGCTAGTTACCACCTCCAACTTGAAAACCTAACACCAAGCAACTATATAGGTATCTTTATAGGTATATTTAATAGGTGGTAGAGCTACGCTGTAGCTATTACTGGTTTCAGGATGAATAAATCCCATAGAAAATCGACGTGAAGTAATAGTGCTTGAATTGTTGCGTTTCGTTCGGACGCCGGAGGCCAACCTCCCTGTCCTCCTCTCCCATACACAGGTTGGCAACGCACTTGCGACTCCCATGTTGTTGTCTATGGACGGTGGTGATCACTTAACATCCGGTGACCCACCTGTTCGTTTGCCTCCTTTGATATAAAAAAAAACTCAACTCCAGCTAAGAGTCAGTCTTCTTCTTGGATTGGCCTGTTACCATTTTTGCTTACATAGTAATTTAAAATTGTGTGAGAGCATGATAATACTTTAATTACTACCAGGTCAATCAATTGCATTGTCTTTATTTTATGGGACCTTATACATAACTAAAAGCAAAGAAATATTACATTATCGCTTCCTCGTCTCCCGTAATGCGTACTAATGCCAAGTTGTTAAAACAAAGTATAATTCTTGTATTATATTAGTAAAGGCATATAGTTATCGACCATTATTAAAAGTTTAATTGACTCGTGCATTTATTGCAACCTTGGGAAGTGACTGAGTTCTTGTCAACACAACACTGGAATGTCATTAAAGTTGCCGCGCCGTGATGCAAATTTGCAAACTTCTAATTACATTCTGGTTATTGATTTCGTTTTTTAATGTTCCTTATTGTAATGCAGTAGGGGTTATTATAGTTAGACATATGGATTTAACGTATTCAGAATATATTCTTGTAGTAATGTAATGGTGCAAATCAGTCATCGTGAATGAGGTATTATTATAGTGTCATGCATTGACTAGATTTGCACTAAGAAAGGTTTTGCATGTTTCTTACCAAGAGCAGCTACATAGAAACCTTTGATTTAATGTAAACACATAATATTATTTATGTAAATTATATTTATAACTGACATTCACAGTTTATTACATACTCTCTGGCCATTTGTTTATTACGGATGAAGATTTGTAGTCATGATGTTTCCTGTACATACGAAACAAGTTTTATCATTATAAATGATACGAGCGTTGTTGCTTAGTTAAATGTAATTATTATATATAACTAGCGGGCCCGGCAGACGCTGTCCCGCTCTTACTATAAAAAAAAACCTTGACAAATTATACATTAAAACCTTCCTCATGAATCCACAGTATCCACTGGTGAAAACCGCATGAACATCCATCCACTCGTTTTTGAGTTTATCGCGAACAGACAGACAGACAGACGTGGTGGGATACTTTGTTTTATACTATGTAATGATAATGGAATATTCATAACATTAATAGATACCATTATATTGAGTTTTAAATTATAAACAACTTAAAACTGAAGACTTAAGCATTTTATTAATCTATCTGAATATCGAAAAGTAAAAAATGAGCGTAAATAAAAACATGTTAAAATTTAGCATTTCTAAATTATGTACAATCATCGGAAAAAAGTAATTGTTATATTAAACTTAATTCAAAGGGCGAGGAGATCACTTAATAAATAATATACGCATAAAAAGTCTTATTACGTACCTTATTATGTAATTAATCTATTAAGTACGTTATTTCTGTATTTTAGTTATATTGTAATTTCATTTTATGACTATATTTTATTCATATTTTCTTTTGCTTCTTTTATATTTGCATTTTGCACTGCCTACAATCATTATTATTTTAATAACAATACAGTGGGCTAGCTGAGAAAAAATGCCTTGTGGCATGCAGCTCGCCAATATACTAATTAAAAAGGGCAATAGAATATTATTAATTCATTAGTCTAATAAAAATCAGTGCGCTGCTATACTCAGTTACAGCGTAACTGAATATTATCTTGTCATGTTGTGGTTAATATCTGACTATAGGCTATCTTTTGTGTGACATACCGATTGTTACTATGAACTAATTTCTTTCTAGATTTAGTTTCACTCATGAGTTAATACTTGAAAAACACTAGAAAATATTTCTAATCTGTATGCTGCGGATATATTAAACACATAAAGATAAACCTAAAGCGTTGCCTGACAACTACCGGGTAATTCTTGAACCGTCCGATTAGATTATATTTATTCAAATGACCGGTCGCGGAACCACTCCACAGTACAAATATGCGACGCAGGGCACAGCTCCATAATGGGGCATCGCATACTAAATGGATGTTATAAGGGATTGGTGCGTTTCCATACTTAGGCGTCATTTTATCAGAAACTGTATTATCTATAGAGCTGGTGATCTACTCTTTTGATAAAACCGTAACAATATTTCGAAGTTCAACATCTATTAAATTGAAATCCATGTTTGTTAGTATTTCCTTGTATCGCTCATTTCCCTCGGGAAATTAAAAAAAAGAGTCTATCGATTTTAGTATGTGTTTAGTAGAAGGTTACTTACTTTTTATGTTTGAATTCACTTGTTTAAGGATTTTACATTAATATCATAGGTAACTTTATTATCAGTATCGATTGTTTAACAGAAAGGTATAGGCCCGTTATAAATACATAAACAGGTTGAAAAGATTTCTTTGATTTAAACTTCGGGCTCACTACTATAAGATTCTAGACTGACACGGAGAGCGTAATAATAATACTCGGAGTGCTTGAAATAGACTGTTTATTAATATGACCATATAAGGTATTTTTTTTTAACTTTATTTTTGGCAACCAATCTTTTAGATTATTACTGCCATTGTCGAGTAGTTAATAGTATTACAAGTTCTTCATCTATTCCATTTTTGGCAACCAGTGTTCTAGTAGACCATTACCGCCATTGTCAAGTGAGTATCGATATTACAAGTTTCTTGATATAATTTCAATGAATACCATTGTCTAGTAGTTAATAGTATTTCAAGTTCTTCTATTCCATTTTGGCAACCAGTCTTCTAGTAGACTATTACTGCCATTGTCAAGTGAGTATCGATATTACAAGCTTCTTGATATAATTTCAATGAATGCCATTGTCTAGTAGTTAATAGTATTTCAAGTTCTTCTATTCCATTTTGGCAACCAGTCTTCTAGTAGACTATTACTGCCATTGTCAAGTGAGTATCAATATTACAAGTTTCTTGATATAATTTCAATGAACTAACAAGATGGTGGCCATCTTGTTAGAACCTTCCATGGAATTTTTGTGGCATCTCAGAATTCATGGTCCGTGGCATTATTTTCCATTCACTTCACTTATGCACAATAAGCAAACTATATCAAATAAAACACCACCAATTTTACACAATATAGAGTCAAGTAACACAAGATTATGAATAAAAAATAAAATCCACTACAGGACATACCAAGATCCCGCCAAAAACTCCTATAAGGTATTTATAGAGACGCGATCGTTCATTTGTTTGAAAGACGTTCTATTTCCAATATATACAAAAGTTGTCTGCCAAAGAGGATGACATACTCGGTAGCTATAACATTATAGATGTAGTTTATTCAAAGCGTTTCAATGGACCACGACGCCGATGGTGTCAGACGATCTTCAAATTCGCATTAAGTTTGCAACTATCACATTATGATTCAGTCGGCACTGCACACCACTCTTTCAAACAATATCTTTATTAGCCACGGGTTCTGTGACGGGAATCGGTAATGTTACTTACTCGTGGAAGTTGTCACTCAAGTTTCTTTAGGTGTTATACAATAAGCTATGACTCGGTTATATTTTTTTTATACCTGCCAACTTCATGCCTAGAAGATTAAACATGGTAGACTAAAAAAACCATAGTTTGATTAGAATTTGGTAATTGGATGCCTAAATACTGGCAAAAATATTGAGCAAAATCAAGAAATATTTATTGAAGTGAATTCAGAGGCCCTTTCATTACTTCATATTATTACCATACACGGAAAAAATACATTAATTAAGAATCATCTTCATAATCCGTATTATTGTGAAAAGAGTAATTTGACGAAGAAGAATTCTATTTTTATAGCGCTATTCATTAATTATATATAGAGGATATAATCGGTTCAGGAATTTTGTTCATTCATTTGCCGGTTCCTAAGCGCATACCCAAGCGTACGCAGGTACACTCCTTGAAAATCTAACTGTTCATGACGTTTTCATATTCCATTCACATGTACATGTGCTACTCTTATTAGCATTCTAACTAATAACACCGTTTAAGGCCATCAGATATAAAGGTAAGTGCAAGCTTTCCGACTGTCATTACTGTGACAGTTATGCATTTGATTAATAATCCTGGTTTCTATCTTTACACTGAGCGTTTTGTAGCGGCGAGTGTGTTATCATGCAATCAAATAAACCTTTTAATGCAAATCCTTATGATCACTTTTATAAGTCAAAGTTACCGAAGGAGTGATAAATGTTTCTAATACACGGAATACATTGATTGAAATACAATTTATTTCCATATTATGGATAGTTTTCGTTATACTTCTTACAAATATTAGGTCTTTACCTATGAAATTGCCGTTTTGTATAAAAAAATTGAAACGAATTTTTTTATGTATTTTTTATTTGTATTAATCGAAGTAATCACCCATGCAATCAATGCATCTTTGCCAACGCAGTGGCACTTTATTGATGCCCTTCTTAAAGAAATCAGCTGGAGGGGAGGCAACAAATTCTTCAAAGGCATTTTGTACTGCCTCTCGGGTATTGAATTTTTTTCCCGCCAAGGAGTTATCCAAATTCTGGAAAAAGTAGTAGTCTGTAGGCGCAAGGTCTGGTGAGTAGGGCGGATGACGGAGAACTTCCAACCCCAGTTCTTGCAACTTGGAGACCGTCTGTTGTGCAGTATGAGGTCGCACGTTGTCGTGCAGGAGCAGCGGAAACGAGCGATTGACCAATGCTGGTTACAGATGTGCCAGCTTCTCCATCATTGTATTCAGTTTTTCACTGTACACATCTGCAGTAATGCTCACCCCGTTTGGTAAGAAGCTGTGATGAATCACACCGGCGCTAGACCACCAAACAGTGACTATCACTTTTCTAGGGGTAAGTTTTCGTTTAGGGCATTGTTTAGGTGCTGAACCAGGATCTTGCGGTTATCAAACAGAATCCATTTTTCATCGCAGGTAACAATGTGGTTCAAAATTCCTTCATTTGTGTGTCTATTGAGCAGTGCAAAGCACGTCTCGACACGTACTTCGCGCTGGCGATCATTGAGTTCGTGGGGCACCCATTTGTCAAGCTTTTTTACCTTGCCAATTTGACGCAAATGGACCAATATTATTTTGATGCTAACGTCAAAAGCTGCTGCTAATTCAGCCGTAGATTGTGTATCATCAGCTTCCACAATCGCCTTTAATTCGTCATTGTCGACCAAAGTCTTCGGATGACCGCGAGGTTAATTTTTCAGGTCAAAATTCCCAGAACGGAAGCGAGCAAACCAATAACAGGTGGTGCGTTGGTTTGTAGTGTTAGCTCCGTAAACGTCGTTGATGTTGCGTGCCGCTTGTGCCGCGTTGCTGCCACGATGGTACTCATATTCCATAATTACTCGAATTTTTAACGTATCCATGATGACAAAAAAGATTGGAATGCGATGAAAATGTAACACTAATCAATAAACAAATGACTACTTTTGGAAAAAGAATTCCATGTTTTTAAAATAAAATTAATTTGAAATTAGAATTCTTAGCCAAACAAAAATTATTTTGATTTGAAATGGCCAGTACTGCAGAACGGCAATTTCATAGGTAAAGACCTATTATTACCATATTGAATTTTAAGACAGTAGTAAAATAGGTGCGGTATCCTTCTCGCCTTACTACTTTTGTCATTCGAAAGCTGTTGGATCTCATCTGTCTCGTGTGGTAGGCAAAACATACTTGCGTAGTACATAGTTTAAGTTAGTCCCTTTCAAAATCTCAAGTTTTATTGACCTCAGATGAGATCGCGTTCCCATTTGAAATTAAAAATACGACTATGGATCAAATCAAACGGTGTGACTAAAGTTATTTCAGTTAATTTAACAGTCAGTCAGTACTCACCTTAACTGCAAACATTTCGCTTGTAATCGAATGAGCTACTGTAAGCGATATTTAGTTGAAATGTGCAGCAATACAAGTCGTGTACCTTATAAAATGAAACGCTGTCCTCAATCAGAACATGATTCTACACCTACCTTATAGAGCTTCTGCATGTTGGCGAGAATCGAACGATTTTTATAGATTATTATTGCAGCGGTTGATTCTCTATGTCGCCTTTGAAATTAGTGTAATATCTAATTAATTATGAATGGTATTAGTGATGACTGTAATTTGTTTTAATAGATATTATTCTTTTTGTAATTAATCTATGTGAGAAATTCACTTCATAATATTAAGATAAATGCAGTTAAAGCCACAAAATCTTTAGTATTAATTAAATCCCCAAGGATGCCTGTTAACGTTGAATATACCTATTTTTGTAACTGACGTATTTATTAGTATTCTTAATATACTTTTATATTTATTGTCATCTCAAATAGCTTTGTCTAATTCGAAGTCGGTAAATCATTCCATGACGATGCTGCGTGATGCATCGCCATGATGCCATTTAACTTAGTAATGCAAATACTTCAGTTCTATCATAACTTCATATTAAGCTATTTGTTATTATATTTTCATACCATATAATAATAATACAATAAGAAGTCTGTACCTATAAATAATTATAGAAAAATAAAGTCATTATTTATATAAGTAGATTATGTGATTATGTAGATTAATTATATGGTGATTATGCCCATACCTTCCTTGGGGTAAGAAGCCTATGGCTCTGCAGTGGGTCTCTTACAGGATGATGATGATGATAGGCAGATATTAGATGCACTTGGACGATATGTTGGAAAACGTGGTTAAGAAGCCTTCAAATTGTCTGTTTTCAATTAACGAAAATACTTTAATTATAGCACGGTAGTTAAATAACTTTCTGGAGATTGTATGGCCAGTTACTTGTGCTTCTAAATTTAAAATGTATCGCCTTAAAATATTACTAAATTAATATTAACAATCGATTCCATTATAAGTAGTCGTCTTCGTTTAGATCACTTTATAATAAATTTATGAAATCTAGAGCTGGTTCCAACGCCAATGGACCTCTATTAACTGAATGTATAACTAATTTCCTATATATATTAATCAAGCTATATATACTTCCACAACCGTTTATTACATTACTCCATAACGAGTACTATTCCTGATTTGGTTAAAACGGAACACCTTTAATATTAATCGCTATCGTTAGGGTCTAGAATTAATTAAGGTTTTATAATTAAACCTTTTATTGTTATCATGATATCATTTCAAGTATTAAATTATTTAAACTCATTTTATGTGACTTAAAGTAATAATATATAGCTCTGTAGTGAAGATCGCATTAAGGTAAACGTAAGTTTCTGATAGTAATTAGAAACGGAGGAACAGAAATAGATTAGCGATACTTTGGGCAGTCTGTCTTAGGACTGATATAGGTTTATTATGTCGACGACAGTCAGAACCTATAACAACACTCAGAACGTAACCTATAACTAAAGGCGTGAACTAAAATAGGATAGGATAGGAACTAAATTTTAGAGTATTTGTTACCTGAATATTAGAAAGCTCTCCTATCAGTTTGTTTCAACGGTCCCTTACCAGGACTTATATTTACTCTAATTTTTAAACATATTTTTTACATCACAATATCGCACAAATATATTCAGTATTAGCAATATAACGGGAGAGAGAAGTGGTCGTAATCTGATACGAGTCACTTCCCTTCATCTTGACGCGTTGCATAAGCATTACATACTAAGGTCACATAGACTCGTCAGCTATGATTTAGGTGCAAGTCAGTCAGGATAATTTTAAAGTCCGTAAATGCCTTGAGATTTATGATCACACGATTTACATGATTATCAAATGATTTGATAGCAAACTCCTTTTTCATCAAGTCCAAAAGATCGAAGGGACATATATGAAGATTATCACAAAACATTATATGCCCTAGACTCTTTATGCTAAATCTGGTGCGTTCTTGAAGCAGATGTTAAAAATTTTGCACAAATGTGGTCAAATATATTGGAATTTATATGTAGTATATGAATTTAACTTAAGTCGCTTCAAAGTAACCCTGTTGATAAATCGAAGGTCTATACAATCAGGGTAAAGCCTATGCAAATGCAACTAGCAGGCCGCCTGCGGGCGGTCCGGCTAGATTGACAGTTTGATTGATGAAGATAAGCGAGGCTCAATAGTTCGCACACATTGCTCCATACTATTACACTAGACGTGAAACTAAACCTTAAGGACTAAATCAATATCAATTTGTGACATACTTAATTAATGTTTTTGAGGCTGGAATCGATGTGGGGAAGATTATTTGTTAGACTTTTGTGGTATGTCTATTACAAAGTTTTAAAGCTTTTGCAAGGTTATTTGTTCGCAACAAAGCTGATTTTACCACATTACCTTTAATCATCCACTCATGTTTATTTTTATAGTTTAGAGATAGCGTCACAGTTGAGATAGCTCACACTTTCTTTTGATCGTTTTATTATGTGGCATGTGGCTATCGGAGCGAGATTGAATCAACTAACCAGGAATCCCTAAATAATCACCTGTGCTCTTGTCTATTCGTTGTCAAGTTGTCGTTTCGTTGTTTTGATCGTATTGGTCAAAAATAAAGGTCGGATCGATAAAACTTCCCTAATCAGACCTAATTATGTTCGACAACACTTTTGTCAGACAAGCTGTTCGGATTCAATACTTTTTGTTTGAAATCTTATTTTAGATTATTATAATACTAGCTGTGCCCGCAGCTTCGCACGCGTTTACTTTAAAATTTTATTAAAGAAATATAAAACTATGAGACCATTTATAGTTATAAAAATGCCATTTAAAAACAATTGTAAGTACGACACACACGCCACTTACAGTAACATGTAACGTATACATTAGATATATAAATACTAACCGTGTGTCAAATGAGGTTTATCAACAGCAACATATTTGGAACCTTAACCCATCATATAACTACCTCAGTGCTCCCTTACACTGTATAAGGAATTAATGAAAAAGTGATTTAAAGATAAATAATTATATAATATGTCCATATTGTCAATAAGTAATTCGTTTATGATCTAATATCATATTAAAAAGACCCCTTCTATCTTCAAAATTAATATTAATAATTATAATGTTGAATTGTAAACAATGAATGAGCTGACGTCTTAAAATCTTGCTTAAATATAAATCTATGATATAAAACTTTATATCTGTCTAAGCAGTTTTTAATATTCGAAAATTTAAATAGTGCTCATTGAACTTGATACAATATTCTTATATGTTACTATGGCTACTGAGTTATGTAGACGAAAGCGCGGTAAATAAAACAAATTGGCCGCCAAAATGACCAAAAAACAATATAATTACATACATAGAATACAGATATATGAATTTCAATTATAATTATTCTTGGAGTCTAGTACAACGCACGTCTTATGCACGTTTACAATGGACAATATATTTTTGCTAAATTTCACGCGAACGAAGTCGCGGGTAACAGCTAGTCTAAAATAGAATAACCTAAATTACTTCCTATAAGGGCAGTTATCTGCCAGTGAAAGTCTTGTGAAAATCGATCCAACCGTTTTGGAGATATAAGTCCGGGCGAAGCCACGGTTAACTGTTAGTCTAAATTAAAATTTACTATATTCCTTTTTATAATGTTTGCTATCTGCCGGTGAAAGTCCCGTGAAAATCTGTCCAACCGTTTTGGAGATAGCACTGCGGGCAAAACCACGGTTAACAGCTAGTCTAAATTAAAATAGACTAAATTACTTGATGTAATGTTCGCTATTTGCTGCCGCGGTTAACAGCTAGTCTAATTTAGAGTAGCCTAAGTAACCCGTTGTAATTTTGGCTATCTGCCAGTGAAATTCCCATCAAAAGCGCTCCAACCGTTTCGGAGATTACCCGGAACAAACAGACATACCGACAACAATTTTAAAAATCGCATTTTTGTTATCAATAGCGTGTATACTTTCATACCCAATCAGTAAAAAAAAATTATTTTGATATTACATACAGACACTTCATTTTTATTATATGTATAGATATAGATTACATAACTTCAAGTGGACTTTACTACTATTTTGTTCTAAAATGCCATGATTATTAAAGTCTTAATATTATAAGCTAGTTGCCAGGCCTGGTTTCTCGCTAAACTTAAAAACTCAACGTCAATATTTTGGAAGATCACTCGTGTTTTCTGTTTCACTAACTCACTCCACTCTTTATATGAATATTTTGTAACACAAGTTTTACACGTTTCCGTACGATTTTTTAAACATTTTCTTTCGTACAAATTTTGTCTCGAGGATTATGCATGCAACAAAAATAATTAGCCAAATAGGTGCAGCCATTGTAAAGTAATGCGTTACAATCGGCAATTTATTTTTATTTATATAGGTGTGAATGTCAGTTTAACTGTTATTAAACTTAGTTGTCTGCTACGAAATACATGTATGAGTTACTGAGGTACACATGTGTGTCTCACTAATTCCTATATGTATGAATTAGCTTAGCTTAATTTAGCTTGGTTGATTCGCTGTGTTACGCAACCGAGGCAACAGCACAAGCCGAGGTGCTGTGCACCCTTGTGCTAGTTGCTAAATAAAATCGGCTGAGTGTCTCAAGCGCTCGCTTTAGTAGTCCGGTGAAGCTGTAAAGATCTAACAGGCTAATAGCGTAATCAGTCCGAAAACAAGTTTTTTTATGCCTTCATCCATTAACTACTCAACCGAGCATGAAATTTGACAAATATGTTAGAAGGGGCACATAAGAGTACATAGGATATCTTTCAACCAGAAGAAAAGTACTGTTCTTGAAGGGTAGGGTAAATCTACATTAACAAGACCGAAGCTATAGACAAATAGTAGTAATCCTTATAAAAAATGAGAATAATTTGTTTGACTTTCAACTTTGCCGACAAAACACAACAACAAACTTTGCCGATTGCGATAATTAGTATCAACAGTTGTACAGTTCTGGTATGATGGGAGTGGCTTTGTTCCTGAAATAGGTAGGTCGCGGCTTTTGCTTTGATTTAAACATATTATTATATACCTAATGACAATCTAATTTATTGTGATACAACATATTATAGACATATATATGAAGAGATGTAGGCGTTCAAAATAAAATAAGAAATTCAAACATCTGTTATTCAAATTCGGACCACATTTTGTCACGAATATATAAATTTAACATACTAGATGTGGCCGCGTCTCCGCACGAGTTTTTTACTTACTAATTATAATTGTAATATACTATTGTATTGTTTTAAAATAAATAATAGTTTAAGAAAACTAAAAAAACACGCTTTCATAAAAAATCCAACTAAAAAACAGAAAATAAAATTTAATGAATTTGGATTAAGAATAGTGTAAATTAGAAATAAATGTATATTTTTGTAAAAAGTGACAAAAAAATGATAAAAATACTGATATCTAGAGGTGCTGATATTAACAGTGACGCAGTCATTTTTTCACAATTTTATTTTCTGTTTTTTAGTTGGATTTTTATGAAAGCGTGTTTTTTTAGTTTTTTTAAACTATTATTTATTTTTCATTTTTTAGTTAATTTTTTTTAACTTTTTTTTTCGGATTATTGCATTGTCATCGACCTTTGACAGGTGTGCAAAGTTTGAATTAAATCTGATCGGTCAAAATAGGACAAAATCGAGCTCAAAGGGGTCGGTTACAAACATACATACATACAGGTGAAGCTAATAAAAGCGTGATAAAAATGGTAAACGCTATAGTATTTTACGATGACTGGAATTTTGTCCGAACCAGTGATATTGTTTCAGCGTCTCTGAGTGCACCCTTCGGGCCTAAACTGAATAAAGTATTTATCAATGTGATTTTGGAATTAATGATACTCACCATTTATATAACCATTTGGGATTGCATAAAACATTATTTTAATACATACTTTTACGAATTTTAAAATTTTCTTTGCCAATTTGATAATTTGAAAATGGCGTACCATTACCGTGCACAAAATGAAATAGATCGAGTTGTTTTCTATTTAAAAATAAAGACATAAGTACATTTTAATACGATATTTGCGATTCGTGCAGTTAAAAAATAAATTTGAAAAATACATGTACAAATAGAAATACAAATTTATTTATTAGGGTGGAGTGAAAAAAACAATTTTTTTTTCTTAGCCTGGGGGTCAAATTTATAGCTTATAAAAAACAAAAATTTTTGAAAAAAAAAAAAAAAATTTTACTCAACATCTTGAGCCAGCCCACTCATTTTTAAAATTAATTACGAGTAAAAATATTTGGTTGCAAAAAAAAAAATTTTAAAGGCGTTCTAGGAACTTCAGAGTATCCTCTTTTATGCCAATTAAAAATCACAAGTTAAAAAAAAAATTTTGTGACTATTGTTTTAATTTAAAAAAAAATCCCAAAAAGTACCATTCCTCTTTAGGGCACTAGAATAAAATTTGAGTTGGAAATGATCATAATTGTTAGTTCTTAGATGTTTTAAGGGATTCAAAGACAAAAAAAATTTTTTTTTTTGCAACCAAATATTTTTACTCGTAATTAGTTTTAAAAATGAGTGGGCTGGCTCAAGATGTTGAGTAAAATTTTTTTTTTTTTTTCAAAAATTTTTGTTTTTTATAAGCTACAAATTTGACCCCCAGGCTAAGAAAAAAAAAAATTTGTTTTTTTCACTCCATCCTATTATTTATATAATTTAATAATACATCTCTATCATATATTTCATCAAAACCACACCAACAGAAGTGTCTCTACTTCAGTCATAAAAATGAAAAATATTTTAAAATATTACGATTCGGATCGTAAAAATCAAGTGTATTTGCATAAAAAAACATTTTTATAGTAATAAAAATCATAAATAACCATACTGTTGTGTTGTGTTCAGGAACTTTAGAAAAAAAGTTAAATATATAAAAACCATGACGTATTATGAACAGCGTGTGAGCAGGGCTGCCACAAGAGCCCATTTATAAACTAAAGTAAAATTTATTACAGAAAACAACAAAAATTGTTAAAAATGATTAAAAAATGAACGAACCCTACCTTTTTAACATTAGCAAACCTACTGAGGTGTGAATTTTGAGTCCTAGTAATGTTTACGTTGTAATAAAATTAATCAGATATACTTGATTTCCCATTATGATAGAGGAAATGTCATTACTCAAATATTTCGTCTTTCCGTACTTGGTATTTTGAAAGTGAATTATGGGAATATTTCGTAATATCTCGTCGGTTTCAAAACATATGATGGGAGTAAGAGCTCCGCTATACCCCCTAGTGTGATAACACGCCTGCAGATTGAAAAATAATTTAACTTTGATTGACCATTCGTAAGCTTATGCACATTCCTGTATGCATGTGATGTGCGTACGGTGGAATAAAGACTACAGTGTGCAACTAGAATCGTTATTGTATATTCAAAAAGTTTGTTAGGAATTATCAACAATTTAATTTAAACCTTCACAACAATTCACTCTAAGAAAACTTCTTCGTTGTACTACAAAATATGCGCCATAACGAAGAAAAAGAAATCTAATGTGCCTGTACTTTTTACATTTTTGGGGAAAAAAATGTTGCAGATGTCTTGGAATAAGTAATAAAATACATTTCAGTCATTTTTAGAAATGTCTGTCTGTCCGTTTTTATGAACACGCATCACTGCTAAAGTACTGCGGTCGCGATAAAACCTCACCAGAAGAAAATCATAAAGCATATCCTAGAGTATTATTTAGTCTTGGTTTCATTAAAATCAGTTCACTTTTTCAAAATGTATTGTAATTGTAATGATGACGCGACTTATGTACGAGAGAAAAGTAGATAAGTAAATGGACTTAATACATCCAGATGATTTTATTAGTCACTATTTTTTGCATTAGGTTCCACGCAGTCGCGGACACAGCTAGTCCTCACTAATATTGTAAATGGAAAAGTGAGTTTGTTTGTTACGCCTTCACGGCTCAACTACTCAATCGACCATCATGAAATATACCATACACATTGTCATATAAGAAAAGGGCATGGGAGTATCATTCATCTTGAAAAAAGTATTCTTTCCGCTGGGTAACTCAAATCTACATTAATGCGAGGGAAGGCGCACGCAAAGTTTGGTGACTTCATATTAGTGAACAGACAGTAGTCCTACAGACATATTCATAAACTTTACACCTTTAGAACAATAGTATTAATTACATAATTCCCTAAATTTATTTGGAATATCAAAGCTATAACACCAGCACATAACAAAGTGGTTTGTAAAACTGACGCTACTGAATCCGAATCTAAGATCAGTTTGGACCGTACACCCTCATAATCTCGAGTAGATTGCAAGAAACCTTAAAAAATAGCGAAAATTGGGACTACACAAATCGTATCCTTGTAATATGCTATTTTCTAGTAGCCAAGTTTCTCGGTACCGTAGACCTGCAGTCGCTTCGCTTTCTAACCCTGACCATACGACGACGATACTGGGTTTTCGGACGCGTCGTAAAGAACTTATAAAATGTCGTCATATGTACAAATCACTTTTTTTATGTGCCGGTGTTATTTGTGATACATATTGATATTTATATATTTTAGTAAGTTTATCTACGTAATTATTTACTGAAATTAAGGTATTGCTAGCTATGTCTCCAACTATGTTACGTTTTGAGCCTTGTACCTATTATGGGAACGCCTTATGAATTTTGTGGCGAAAAAAATGTTACTTGATTTTTTTTATGCCAAAAGGCAGTAAACATGCAGACAGTAAATGGTTAGTAAATGGACGGTAAACGTCGTCTATAGATAACTGCAACACCAAGGGCATCACTGTTGTGTTGCCAAGCTTGCAGAGCGCGTTTCAGTCCCTTCTTGAAGAGCCCCATATCATAGCCATGACGAAAAACCGTGCTGGGTATCCCTTTCCACAACACTAGCGTACGATTTAGTATATGATGAAAGCGTTACTTTTTGAAAATCTATTATGTTTCTTTACTACATAATTTTTATAAAACAGTGTCTACGGGTTCAACCGTCTTTTTGTTTCCGTTAATAATATTTCATTTCACCGTTCTTATTATTTAGATCACATATCAGACTTAAATTCTTCACAAACACATCAAAGCAAAAATTTCGTGTTACAAGCAAATGTGGCAGCAGCCAATCATTTCCAGGCGAAAGGAGGAAAAAACGCCAAGTAAATAACTCAAAAATATTCTGCAGAAAATTACTGGTCTAGTGACAGTATAGAAGTGGTTAAGATTGAAGAGCATAATAATTTCAATATAATGATTCGACATAAAATCTTTTACCATTTCAATTTTAATGAGGACGATGCAGAATGCAACGATCTGGCGAATCATGCAACCATAACATCATCAATTCATTCCTCATCGTTACAATAATAACCGACAGTATCGCAATGTAATTCCTTTTAACCGTTTTCATTCGATCATTATATTATATTGTTTTTTCTTAGTTTTATTTCATAAGTTTTATTTATCACCTCCAATATTGATTTCACAGCTAAAATTGCATGGAAAATCAGAGTGGAGTTCAAAGACCTTTGAATTGACATACCAAAATGATGAAGAAAACTGTAGCTGATTATTATAGGGTGATGTTTGGTTTTTAATCATTTGTCATTTTAGTACGAAGATATTTATAAATATCATTGGGGGCATTAGATACTATAGTATTTACAAATGTCAACAATATCTATATAAAATTAAATCAATTTCCGAATGTATGTAAGCACATCATTAAACAACAGATGCACTTATCTGGCAAATTCTTCCTTTATTACGATTGAATGAATAAATGAATGAATTCTTTATTGCACTTTTGATTCGTACACTGATGAGCTTACTGGCATAAGGCAGTTTCTTCCAGCTAACCAGCGGTGTTGGCGACGCAGCGTAAACGCAACGAATATGTAAAATGTGTTGGCGCGCACGCGCCGAATCGGTCTGACGCCATATAGGGCGTTGTAAGGACAATCTTAGTATACCCAATTTTTAGAATTAATTCGTATTTTTTATGGTAATTATTTGAAATATCGAGAGAATTTTTGTATACTAATTGTTTTTAACATAAAATCTATGTGTAGGCACAAAATTAGGGTAAAATGTTAATAATTGTAAAAGTAAACATTGGTAAATCATAATACGTGAAATTTCGAAATTTGTGTTAAATTATGTGAATTTGATGTGAATTATGCTTAAAACATTATAAAATTGAAATATATAACATTTCTGAGTAATAAAACTAACGAGAAAGGCGAAATACGGCCTAAATGAAAATTGTAAAAACAAAATTCTTGCATAAAAATCGAACATTTTTGTGAATAACTTTTTAGTTAATTATCTTAACGTTTTGCCAATTATTGAATTATATAGAGCCTTTTGAGACAAAAATAACGGTATATAACACAATTAGGTTATATTTATAGTTTGTAAAATATTTTGTAAAATATCGTAAAATCATAGTGAAAAATCAAATGTAAACAAACGAAAATGGCGGGAGCCACCGCGGCTCTCATTACGGTATAGCCTCGAACTACTTAAGCTCGACAGAGGCCCCGTCAAATCGTGGCAGGTTCATAGCAATCAGACCATCTATAGCAGAGTGTCAATCGTGTCTTCGTAAGTGTCTTCGAGTCGTCAAGAAAATTCACCGTGTTCATCGTGGTTCACCGTGTTCATCGTTCATCGAGTATCATCGTTCGCCGTGGTTCGCCGCGTTCAAGCCATCGCTACGCATCAAGCCGTCGCTACGCATCGAGGCGCCGCTCCTCGTCAGGAAGAACCCGCGTTTGGTCTGATCCGTTGCTACTGGCCTGCGTAATCTGCGACCTGTACCCGTGTACAGAGACCGCTGTATCCGCGATCCGCGTATTGTATCGTCAGTTGTAAGGACACTTGTCTGTAAAGTGTTAAATAAATTCCCCTACGGTGATCGTGCAGTTTGGTGTTGCCCGCCAGCGTCCCGGATCCTTTCCCCTTCACCCTCTACCCTTCCCCTCTCCCTAGTCTCCTACCCCTCCTACCCCTGGCACCTGTGACTGGGCCCGGTCGTGGGTGTCTCGGGGGTCGTCCCTTATAGTTTTGTTGGTCCTTCGCTAGCCGGATCGGGACACCACAATGCCAACCGTACGATCGCCGAAACCCGGTCGTAAAGGGGAATCCGACGAAACTTCGACCACCGATTGGTCGTTGTACACGCCGACCGAGTCAAGCACCGCCGCAACAACGTCGACGAAGAAGTCTGCACCGTCGTCTGCATCGGTCCGCACCCGCTCGGCTGCCGCTGCCGCGGCCCATGATGCATTGAAGATGCCTGCACCGAAGAACATTGGAGGACCGGAAGAGGTTCCACCGTCGTCTGCTTCGGTGCCCACCACGTCGGGAGCTGCTGCTGCTGCTGCTGCTGCTGCTGCTGCTGCTGCTGCTGCTGCCGCTCCGAAACCGAGGAACATTGGAGGACCGGAAGAGGTTCCACCGTGCGTTCCTGCGGTACCGCGCCCTGCTGCCAGCAGGTCCGTGAAGTCTTCGAGATCCAGGATGTTGGAGCTCGAAGCAATGAAGAAGTTGGAAGTCGCCAGGTCGGAAGCCGCCAGGTCTGCTGCTGCCCTGGCTCAAATCGAGTTGGAAATGATCCAGTGCCAGTCCGACGAAGACATCGAAGACGAATTGGAACAGGAACGATCCACGCATATTGAGCAGTGGGTCAACGAAAGCACATCGTATCTGAAAGAGGATACCATCAATAGGAAACAACAACAACAGGAAGAGGTCACAAGGAAGAGTGACATCAAGGAACTCGCGGACGCCTTGATCGCCGCGACCGTATCAAGAACATCAGCTGCACCGGCCGCACCGTCGAAGTACGCCGACTTGCCTGCCTTCACTGGAGCGCCGGAAGAATGGTTGCCTTTCATGAGGACGTACCGGGATACTGCAGCCATGTTCACCAACGTGCAGAATATGGCCCGCCTACGCCACTGCATACACGGGACAGCAAAGGAGACTGTTCGCCGTCTAATGTTCGCCGCCGCCGATCCAGAGGAAGTGATCGCCGCATTGGAAAGGAGGTTCGGGAAGCCGGACCGGCTCGTGCTAGCCGAATTGGAAAGCATCAAGGAACTGCCTCGCATCGGGGACTCACCGAGGGACATCTGCCTCTTCGCCAGCCGTGTCAGCAACGCCGTAGCTACGATCAGCGCATTGCAGCTACCACAGTACCTGTACTCACCGGAAGTCAGCCGCAACGTCATCCAGAAGCTGTCGCCGCTACTACGGTGTAGATGGTTAGACTACACCGCTGGGAACCAGGAAGACCCAGAACTTGTGAAGCTGAGGAAGTTTCTGGAACATGAAGCGGATCTATGGTCGACGCTCGCACCGATAGAGGCCGCCACCGGTGTAAACAAGAGGTACAACAACGCGAAGCAGGTACATACAACCCAGTCCCAGGTGAGTGTCTCCTACAATAAAAATTGTATATTATGTGAAGGCGATCATCGGCTAATTGAATGTCGCAAATTTAAAGAAGCAACCACCGAAAGGAAGTGGACAATAGTGAAGAAGAACCGGCTCTGCTTCAAGTGTCTCGGGCAGAGGCATTCTCGAGACAGTTGCAGAGCACCACCGTGCAAGAGGTGTGGGAAGCCGCATCACACCGTGCTGCACGCCGAGGCGAATCGATCGCCATCTGAGAGGCCAGCGCCGCGTCCATCAGGAGAGAGACACGCGCCGCCGCCTACGAGAGAAAAGCCATCGGAGTCATCGGGCGAAAGGTCCACGCACCGTGACTCATCAATGAACAATGAAGATGCTGTAGTGAAGAGCATCTACGCCGCCGCTGATGGGAAAGAGGTCTACCTAAAGATGATACCGGTAGATGTCTACGGACCAGCCGGCTCCACACGCGTACTCGCACTCCTGGATGAGGGGTCCACCGTGTCCCTGCTGGATGAAGAGGTGGCCCACAGGATCGGGGCTAAAGGGAAGCCTGACCTACTCGTCCTGGAGACCGTCGGGGGGAAGCTCATCGAGAAGCAAGATTCTCAACAGATCAACATCAAGATCAAAGGAGTTCACCGACGGGACAAAAGAACATTGAAGGGAGTCCGGACCATCTGCAACCTCAAGCTGGCACCGCAGCACGTCGGCATGGAGGTCATCGAGAAATGCGAACACCTGAAGAAGATGAGCGAGCTGGTCTACAGCAAGGAGAGGCCGGCTCTACTCATCGGGCAGGACAACTGGGAACTCATCGTGTCGCGACGGGTCATCAAAGGGAAGCCCAACCAACCAGTTGCCAGCCTCACCAGTCTCGGCTGGGTACTGCACGGCTGCTGTACCGCAAACAACATGTCGCCAGTGAAGTTCGTGAATCATTGTCGACAACCGAATGAAGAAGCAAACATAGAAGAACTTATAAAGCAACACTTCGAATTGGAATCAATCGGCATACAGCAGCGGCGCCCCAGCAACGACGCGGATGACAGAGCTCTCAAGATCCTAGAGAGCACCACCAAGCGACTACCCGACGGGAGGTTCGAGTCGGGGCTACTTTGGAAGTCGGACAACGAGGGATTGCCCAATAACTACACCCTGGCTCACCACCGATTGAAGGGCATCGAGAAGAAGCTCGACCGGGACGTCGCATTGAAGAATGAATATGGGAAACAAATCCAGCATCTCCTAGACAGTGGATATGCTGAGGAGGCACCGTCCAGTACTACGACAGGAAGAACATTCTACCTGCCGCATTTCGCCGTGGTACACCCTATGAAGAAGAAGATACGCATCGTCTTCGACGCAGCCTCACGTTACGAAGGGAAGAGTTTAAACGACGCACTGCTACCGGGACCAGACCTACTGCAGTCTCTGTTCGGAGTCCTGTTGAGGTTCCGGCAGGGGCCAGTTGCAGTGGTCGCCGACATCAAGGAGATGTTCCTCCGCATCAAAATACGGGAACAGGATCGTGACAGCCTCCGCTTCCTTTGGAGAGGTGAAGATCGATCTTCGAAACCAAAGGAATACAGGATGACATCGGTCATCTTCGGAGCAGCATCGTCACCAGCAACCGCGATCTTCGTAAAGAATCGCAACGCCGAGGAACATCGAGCAAGTCATCCCGAAGCAGTCGAGGCAATCATTCGGAACCATTACATGGACGACTACCTGCAGAGCTTCGCGACAACGACGGAAGCTATCAACACCGCGGCGACAGTGGACTCCATACATAGGGAAGCTGGCTTCGAACTCAGACAGTGGGCTAGCAACGAACAACGAGTACTGGACGGATTGCAACAAGGAGAAGCATCACCGACCGAGAATGCCATCGGAAGCAATGAGGAGAAAACGCTCGGGTTGCGGTGGTTAATAAAAGAAGACGCATTGGCCTTTAATGGTGGCCTGCGTAACGCACCACAAGAGATTGTGGAAGGCAATCGAGTGCCTACGAAGCGCGAAGTAACGAGCGCTGTAATGTCGACATTTGACCCATTGGGGTTAGTCGCACCTTTGCTAATTAAAGGGAAAAGATTGTTACAGAATATATGGCGAGCTGGGACAAATTGGGACGAAACCATCACCGAAGAGGCGCACCACCAGTGGCTCGAATACATCAGCAGCCTGTCCACGCTACGGGACTTGAAGATACCCCGATGCCTGACACCGGCAGCGGGAGCGGGACAGCTGCACACGTTCGTCGATGCCAGCGAGACAGCGTACGCAGCGGCGTGCTACTGGAGGGCAGAGACGGATGGCGTACACGTCGCACTCATCGCAGGGAAGGCACGGGTGTCACCGACGAAGCCAGTGACGATACCTCGCCTGGAACTGCAAGCGGCGCTACTGGGGGCAAGAATCGCGAGGACGTTGACGGAGGAATTGGATATGACCATAACCGACCGATATTTCTGGTCTGATTCTAGCACAGTTCTCCAGTGGCTGAAGGCAGATCCCCGTCGGTTCAAACCCTTCGTCGCGCACCGCCTCGCCGAGATCGAAGACCTCTCCAAGCCACACGAGTGGAGGTGGGTGCCTACGAGAGACAACCCGGCCGACATCGCCACACGGGAGGTGCCGCGAACCTTCGCCGAGGACAGCCGATGGTTCGTCGGGCCAGACTTCCTCCGCCGGCCAGATACAGACTGGCCTCAGAAGAGCTTCCACCGGGTCGAGCCGTCCGGTGAGGAGAAGAAAACCGAAACCGTCCTGGTAACCGTGAAGAAAGAAGAGAGCGTTCTACCGAAACCAGAACGCTTCTCCAGCTGGACAAGACTCCTGCGAGCCACTGCACGAGTCTTCCAGTTCATCGAGAATTGTAGACGGAAACACGCCGTCAACACCGTAAAGAAAACCGACGAAACTTGGAAGCCCCATCGAAAGGGGAAACAAGAAAAGAAGATGAAGATCTGCAAAAAGAAGATCGAAGAAAGAAGCTGGTTACCAATACCAGAAGAATTATTGAAGAAAGCGGAACAACACATCATCCGAAACAGCCAAGAAGACTCCTTTGGAGAGGAGATCGAAAAAATGAAGAAAGAAATGCCGCTGAAAACAAACAGTCGCCTGAAGAGGATCGACGTCCAACTCGACGACCAGGGAATCCTTCGCCTGAATGCCCGAACCGCCAAGCTCAAATGGGACGGTTCCGCGACGAATCTGGCGATCCTAGACGGCCGCCATCATGTGGTTCGTCTGCTCATCGACCGCTACCATCGTCGCTTCTGTCACGCAAACCACGCAACGGTCGTCAACGAATTGAGACAGACATATTGGATCTTGTCTCTACGCGACGCCGTGAAACGTGTGCTGTACCAATGCCAATGGTGCCGCACCAGGAAGATGAAGCCTCAAATGCCGCCGACAGGAGACTTGCCCGTGGAACGACTGCGCTACGGATCGCACCCGTTCACGTGCACGGCCGTCGACTACTTCGGCCCCATGTTCGTCACCATCGGGAGAAGAAAGGAGAAGAGATGGGGAGCTCTCTTCACATGCCTCACGACGCGCGCAGTGCATCTTGAGCTGGTGCCATCACTCAGTACCAGCTCCATGATCATGGCACTGCGTCGCATGTCAGCAAGGAGAGGCACTCCGCGGGTGATGTCCAGCGACAACGGGACCAACTTCATCGGCGCCAACCACGAGCTTCGTGAAGAAATAGAAAAGCTCAAGAAAAGCGAGCTAATCGACGCAGCGAATCAAGAGGGGATACGCTGGAAGTTTATACCACCTGGAGCACCCAACATGGGAGGTGCCTGGGAACGGATGGTGCGCACGGTGAAGACCGCACTATCCGCCGTACTGAACGAGAGGAGTCCTCCAGAAGAAGTCCTACACACGTTACTGACCGAGGTCGAGCACACGGTCAATTCACGCCCACTCACCCACTTGAGCGTGAATCCGGAAGACGAGGAAAGCCTAACACCCAATCACTTTCTAATTGGGCGTTCATGTGGCTCTGCGATTCTAGGGAGCTTCAACGAGTACAACCTCATCGGGAAAGCAGATTGGAAGACCACGCAGCATTTGGCTGACCATTTTTGGAAAAGGTGGCTGAGAGAATATGTGCCAACTCTCATGCCCAGGAAGATAGAAGGGAAAGAAGCTCGTCAACCGCAGCCTGGCGATGTCGTGATCATCGCCGACGCATCTCTACCCCGCAACACCTGGCCCAGAGGAGAGGTCATCGCGTGTCACCCTGGACCAGACGGCAGAACGAGAGTGGTGGATGTCCGGACTTCGAGAGGCGGAATCCTGAGGCGCCCCACGTCGCGTCTCATCGTCATCGTGCCTGCAGCGTCGCGTCTACGGGATGGAGTGCACGACGGAGCGTACACTGGGGGGGAGACTGTTGGCGACGCAGCGTAAACGCAACGAATATGTAAAATGTGTTGGCGCGCACGCGCCGAATCGGTCTGACGCCATATAGGGCGTTGTAAGGACAATCTTAGTATACCCAATTTTTAGAATTAATTCGTATTTTTTATGGTAATTATTTGAAATATCGAGAGAATTTTTGTATACTAATTGTTTTTAACATAAAATCTATGTGTAGGCACAAAATTAGGGTAAAATGTTAATAATTGTAAAAGTAAACATTGGTAAATCATAATACGTGAAATTTCGAAATTTGTGTTAAATTATGTGAATTTGATGTGAATTATGCTTAAAACATTATAAAATTGAAATATATAACATTTCTGAGTAATAAAACTAACGAGAAAGGCGAAATACGGCCTAAATGAAAATTGTAAAAACAAAATTCTTGCATAAAAATCGAACATTTTTGTGAATAACTTTTTAGTTAATTATCTTAACGTTTTGCCAATTATTGAATTATATAGAGCCTTTTGAGACAAAAATAACGGTATATAACACAATTAGGTTATATTTATAGTTTGTAATGGGTGGGGGTCCGCGGGGGTGCCCGGTCGCCGGCTTTTTGTGGGCCCTCCCCCCGTGGCGGTGGTGGGGCGTTGGGGGGGGGGGGGCTTGGCTTGGCTGGCGCACTTCCGGCGGGCTGGAGTCTTGTATGGCCGGCGGGCTGGAGTCTGGGTCCCGGGGGGTCCGGCGCGATTGGGGGCCGGGGCCGGCGGGGCGTTTTGGGGGGGGGGGTCCGGGGGGGCTGTTCCCGGTGTTTGGGGGGGCCGGGGGTGGTGGGGGGGGGGGGGGGGCCTCGGTGGGGGGGGGTCCCTGGGGGTGTTTTTCCGCGGCGTGGGGGGGCCGTCCCTGGCCGGGCGTCTGGGGTCCCGGGTTCCTGTGGGGCCGCGCTTGGGTGCCCGTCCCGCCTTTTTGTCCCCTGGCGGGGGGGTGGGCTCCGGCGGGCCTGGCTGTTGGGCGCCCCGGCGGGCCGCTGTTGGGGGGCCGGGTTTCCGGTTGTTACAATATTTTGTAAAATATCGTAAAATCATAGTGAAAAATCAAATGTAAACAAACGAAAATGGCGGGAGCCACCGCGGCTCTCATTACGGTATAGCCTCGAACTACTTAAGCTCGACAGAGGCCCCGTCAAATCGTGGCAGGTTCATAGCAATCAGACCATCTATAGCAGAGTGTCAATCGTGTCTTCGTAAGTGTCTTCGAGTCGTCAAGAAAATTCACCGTGTTCATCGTGGTTCACCGTGTTCATCGTTCATCGAGTATCATCGTTCGCCGTGGTTCGCCGCGTTCAAGCCATCGCTACGCATCAAGCCGTCGCTACGCATCGAGGCGCCGCTCCTCGTCAGGAAGAACCCGCGTTTGGTCTGATCCGTTGCTACTGGCCTGCGTAATCTGCGACCTGTACCCGTGTACAGAGACCGCTGTATCCGCGATCCGCGTATTGTATCGTCAGTTGTAAGGACACTTGTCTGTAAAGTGTTAAATAAATTCCCCTACGGTGATCGTGCAGTTTGGTGTTGCCCGCCAGCGTCCCGGATCCTTTCCCCTTCACCCTCTACCCTTCCCCTCTCCCTAGTCTCCTACCCCTCCTACCCCTGGCACCTGTGACTGGGCCCGGTCGTGGGTGTCTCGGGGGTCGTCCCTAATAAGCGGTATTGATGTTAAGCAAAAACTTTTCTAGGTAGTGCCTATATAAACAAAACAGAAGAAAATGGATAAATAAATATATACATGTATACAATATTATCATAAAATAAATACTTATATAACATAAATATACATACATACATACATAATTACTTACATACATACGTACAAATATATAACAATGGCAAAGATAGTAATCATTTTTTTTTTTACAAAAAAAATAAACCGCCCTCGATGTGAAAAACTAATACGGCACTAAAAAGCGAAAAATAACTGAATTATTAAATTAACCAAATTAAATAAAAAATATTGATATTCGCGCTACCTAATAATATATTTGAAGTCGATGCCAACCTCGGTTAAAAAATGTATACACACAGCAAAAGTTAATCATTACATAGTATAAAACAAAGTCCCCCACCGCGTCTGTCTGTCTGTCTGTTCGCGATAAACTCAAAAACTACTGAACAGATTTTCATGCGGTTTTCACCAGTGGATACAGAGATTCATGGGCAAGGTTTTAGTATATAATTTGTCAAGATTTTATTTATAGTCAGGGCGGGACAGCGTCTGCCGGGCCCGCTAGTTATTATAAATACAAACTGTAAAATCACGAACACTCTGCCTCCTTTTTTTTCGAATAAATAATGGTGTAATTGAGTATTAAACTTATTGATTGATTGATTATAGTAGTCAGGGCAAAGTTTGAAATAAAAATGTTTGAAAACTCTTTAAAAATCTCCAAAAAAAAGTGACTGAGAAACGAAGGCAGCTAGCTTCCTGCTATCTGATCTTTAAAACTATTAGCAGAACTGATAGGTCGCCGTCCAGTTGTTCGGTTACCATTTTATTTCATTGATTACATACAGGTTCCTTATCATAAAACAATTACTTATTAACGAGAATACATGTTAAAGTGAAGGAAAATTTCATATATCTATTCAAGTGATATCAATGACTGCAATATTTGATTACTGTGCATGATTTAATACCAGAATGCTTGTACATTTTCAAGTAATTTAGTTTATTAATATCTTTTTTTTATATCATAGGAGGCAAACGAGCAGGTGGGTCACCTGATGTTAAGTGATCACCACCGTCCATAGACACTTGCAATACCAGAAGAGTCACAAGTGCTTTGCCACCCTGTGTTTGAGGGAGGGGGAGTGGGGAAGGGACGAGAGAGAGGGGAGGTGGGTTATCCGGCGCTCTCACTAACCGAACGAAACGCAACAATGCAAGCACTTTTACTTCACGTCGCTTTTCTGCGAGAGGGTGGTATTACCCTGGGCGAGCCGACCCTCGCTGAAACCAGTAATAGCTTCAGCGTGGCTCTATCACCTCTAATATCTATATCTATTCTTGAATTATATTATTACTTGATATAATATTAAAGTGAAATAAGTCGTTCAGAGAGAGATTCATAAAAAATTATGTGGTTAATCAAATATTTTCTATGGAACCAAGGAACGAAGTGTGCTATTTATTTAGGTATGAATTATTTGAACGCCTGTCTAGTTTTATTTACAGATTATCCTAGTCGAGTAGTTTGACCACTGGAATATCAACTCGATGTCCGCAGGTTCGGACCCCGGCATATATCAACGAGATTTTTTGAAATTCGCCTACATTTACTAATTTAAATTGGTAACACTATTGGCTGACGGTGAAGGAAAATATTGTGAGGTAACTTGCATGTCAGAAATGTTCTTATAGTAAACTACAGAATTGTGGATTTTTCGGAGTTTGAACTGGCCAATGATGTATATCATGTGCTGGTGTGGGTCATTGAGCCCCATAACTTCCTTTGATCTTCCCAATTATCTATACTAATATTATTAAGCTGAAGAGTTTGTTTGCTTGAACACGCTAATCTCAGGAACTACTGGTCCGATTTGAGAAATTCTTTCAAAAAATTATTTGATAAGTTCACGCTAAAACCTACCTAAAACTAATAGGAGCACTTGTGAAGTATGTTTCAAAATCGTTTTTTTTCATTTTGAGAGCTTCCACTGCCTAAACGATAAGTATTCCACGCGGGCGAAGTCGCGGGCAGAAGCTAGTATTTTATAAATATAATAGAGGACTGTGAATATGTATATCTCTTACAGACTAATGGGATGATGTTAATGAATTCTAGTTTTTCATCGTAATGTAAAAATAATCGTAATGATCGGAAACGAAATACAGATAAAGGTTTATAGTATACGTCCAACACATAGCAGCTAACTCTGAGAATTAATCGATCTATAAAATCTCACCGACGTGCGCATATACAAGATATAATAATTAATTACGTATTTATATCTATTAGAGTTAACTGCAACATATAAGTAAGGCCAGCAATTAAGGAGACCATAAAACTGAAGAGCTTATAAAAATGTGGTCCAATAATAGCTCCTTGCGCGACTCCATTAATAAAGCGGGTTCCTGATGCAAAACAATCACGTATCCAATGCCTGCATTATATTATAGCATATACACGTGCCGAGCAATTTGTGACGACTGAATACAAATGACAAGGCCCTTAGAAGTGACATTGTTTGTTGCCCAGTCAACTCTGTCAAACGCTTTGATTAGATTTATTGGTTTTATAAAGTGAAACAATGGATTACGAGTTAATTAGTATAGTTAGCGTGACTGGGTCAGATTCAATGGAAACCATTGGCTATTATTTATTAAAACTATATATAGTATAAAAGCTTGATCGTGACTATTGAGATCAGATATACCTAGTGATAGATTACTTACATCTATATATAGAGAGGCAAAGACAGAATAGTTAAATATCTTTTTCTTCTCAGTTTGTTAACCGATTTACTTTTTATTGAAGTAAGAACTCTTTTAGCCGCGTTTAAAAATAAATTCATTTGGTAGGGGAAAAGCTTATATATTCGCGTCACTTATGACCTCGACATGCTCGTGAGGTATTGCGCTTGTGCCAGACTTTGTATGCTCTCGATAGCATCATATGCGTGTATGAATTTTTGCATAGATAAAATCTTGTGATTTCCCGTCATCGACCATTACCGATAAAGTCGACATGCTCGTGTGGTATTGCGCTTGTACGTAACTAACGCGTAGTGTAGCAGCCTTCCTACGTGCAATATTAATATTTTGTACTGAGTTCACGTAGCTTATCATATTTTTGAGTAGCTGTGCCCGTGACTCCGTCCGCGTGGCACCTAATGTAAAAAACAGTGACTCATAAAATAATCTGAATGTATTAAGTCCATTTACTTATCTACCATTCTCTCGTACTTAAGTCGCGTAGTCATTAAAATTACAATAACTTTTGCTACAGTGAACCGATTTTAATTAAACCAAAAATAAATTTGACTCGATGATATGCTTTATGGTTATCTTAAGGTCCTATTGTGATAATGTGAACGCAGTACTTTAGCAGTGATGCGTGTCCATACAAACTGACAGACAGACATTTCTAAAAATGACGACGTAATGGTGATTTTAGAATCTGAGAAATCCACAGTTCTATGTTTTCCCACATACAGTAGTACTATAAGAACATTCCTCAGGTTCAGGTTTCCGCACGATGTTTTCCTTCACCGTCAGCCGATAGTGTTACCAATTTAAATTAGTAAATGTACGCGAATTCCGAAAAATTCATTGGTACATGCCGGGGTTCGAACCTGCGGACATCGAAATCACATTCCACCGGTCAAACCAGTAAACCACCACGACTTCCTCTAGACTACCACTAGACAATATCAATACAAAATATAAGTATTAACACAGGCCGCTATGTTAAGTGTACGTCCAGCTATAATCGAGCGTCGAGCGTGACGTCGCGTGCCACGCGTTCAGCGTCCAAGAACGACGCTCGTGTGTCACTCAGGACACTCACGTATTAAAGCATATGTTTGAAACGAACGCCGGCCGCGACGCCACGCTTGACGCTCGATTATAGCGTCCACTCTGGTCGTACACTAAGCGTCGCTAGTTTGACGTAAGCCGTGCAAGCGCAGTACGGTCGGTCACGCTTACTAGCAATATCATGACGCGAAATAATAAGTTTATCTCCTGCCAAAAAAATATTGCTCAACGCGGGTAAAGAAATTTTCACTTTAAAAAATATATCTTTATATATAAATTTCTTCTGTGCGTGTGTATGTCACTGAACTCCTCCTAAACGACCGAACCGATTTTGATGAAATTTTGTGTGCGTGTTCGTGGAGATTCGAGAATGGTTTAGATTCACAATTGGACCCGGCAGGTGGCGCTGCGATCGACTTTTAGGATTTTTTTTGTTTTCAAGGCAGGACAACGTCCGCCCGGTCCGCTAGTATATAATAATAAAATGAATATATACATATATAATATAAGTATATTCATATACATATAAATATATAAGAATATTCTTAATATATATATTTCTTGTGTGCGTGTGTATGTGACTGAACTCCTCCTAAACGACTGGACCGATTTTGATGAAATTTTGTGTGCGTGTTCGAGTGGATCCGAGAATGGTTTAGATTCACAATTGGACCCGGTAGGTGGCGCTGCGGTCGACTTTTAGGATTTTTTTGTTTTCAAGGCAGGACAACGTCCGCCCGGTCCGCTAGTATATAATAATAAAATGAATATATACATATATAATATAAGTATATTCATATACATATAAATATATAAGAATGATAAAGATAATAATATAAATGTATAGATACAGCAAAAGTTAATTATAAAGTCATATGATTTTTTTACATATTTTTTTTTTATTTAGTTAAGTTTATTATAAAAATATTATACGGCGATTGATATATAACGTACAGGTGAATGGGTCAACCTGGATTCAGAGAAACTATCGAGTATACTATTAAATCAAAATGATTTAGAACTCAATTAATTTAATTATATTCAATTATATCTATTGAGTTCGCAATAATATATGATATGGCATCAGTTGCTTTTTATATATTGTTAATAAAAGTCATCGATAAATCGTGATATCTTATTTAATATGGTATTGAATCGGGCTATAATTTTTTTGTTATGTTTGTAAAAAAAGACACGTAGGCGTGTGCCTCAGGTTATAAAAGACCGATTGTTTGGCTTTTTATCGTAAATTATCTTTTAAACAATAGTATGGGAAAAAATTACTATGAAAATATAAATTTGACGCGATGTTTTAGTTGGTAGCGTGTTCGGACACCGCGTCGAAGGACATAGGTTCGAATCCTAGCAACCGAGTCGGAGCTTCGTTGAAGGAAACTATCCCTGTGAAGCTATGGCATAGTGGTAGGCGATTTTTATAAGGTCGTGGATTTTAAAGATACGCTACGTTACTCCTGAAAATCGAATGGAAAATATTTAATTACACTATCTACTAGGTCTTAACTATGACCAAAGACGATCCGGTGAACTCACAGTAGATTTATTTTGCGGATTTAATTTTTTTTTCTTTAATCTCATAATTTGTTCATATTATACTAAAACCGGGCAAAAAATGTATAAAAGAATCGTGTAAACTGGTTCAGTGGTTTTGGAGTTATGTACATACAAGAGATTCAAACAGAGATACGTTACCTTTTAGAATATGTAAAGACGTTGTGTGTTTGCAGTGTAGGTGGTTTACAAATGCAGTGAATAACTGAGATAAATTTAGTTAAGTTTATGATTAGAGTTATATCATTACATAGTATAAAACAAAGTCCCCTACCGCGTCTGTCTGTCTGTCTGTTCGCGATAAACTCAAAAACTACCGAACTGATTTCCATGCGGTTTTTACTGGTGGATAGAGTGATTGATGAGGAACGTTTTAGTGTATAATTTGTCAAGGATTTTTTCATAATCAGGGCGGGACAACGTCTGCCGGGCCCGCTAGTATCTAAATAAATACAGTACTGAAATTCCAAGTCACACATGAATATATTCCGAAATCCTCCTAGGAGAAGATTTGGCCTTTTTTTTCGAATCGACTAACACTATTAACCTGATGGACCTTCACAGCTTCACCAGACTAATAAGGCTAGCAGAGGCACTCAGCCGCTTGGCAACAATCTCAATGGAGCCAAAGTGGGCGAACCTTGGCCAGGGCTGTTACCTTGAATGCAACAACGCGCATTTTAGTATGTTAAACTAGGTAAGCTAATCATAGTTACACGAATTAGTGTGGCATACATGTGTACCAGCAGGCGTGGCTCGCGAATTCAAACATGTATTTTTCACCTATCAATTTGGTTAAACTAAGCTAAGCGAGTTAAAATGATTTGGTATGATTCTCTTTGTTACTACCACCGTGCGAAGGCGGGACAGCTAGTGATATATAATAATTGACACAACTATAAAGTAAATACGTTTTGTTTGCAGGATTTAATTTAATTTTATATAAAAACATTAGCTTGAATGAAGCATTCCATAAATCGTATGTAAGGTGAAATAGGATAGTAAGATAGCTTAATGTTTTATGGTATTTTGTTGTGGGGGACAGCAGTCAGCTGCTCAGTCAGCGACCTCAGGGTCGACACCATATTCCTACTACAAAAACGGGCAGTTTGAGCAATTTATAATTTGGGGCCTCATGAATCAGACAAGATTAAGTTTTAGGAATTCGATATTTTAATTCTGCCCTCCCAATATGGTCTTGAGAATTCGATGTACGTCCGCAAGAACTTAGATAATCTGGATTTAGTAAAAGACCGACATAACGTAAATACTAGAAACAATAACAAACTGGTCACTCCATATTTCAGCCTCACTAAGACCAGTAACAGTTTTTTAGGTAATAGTGTTAGATTTTATAACAAAGTCCCAAAACACATTTTCGATTTGCCGGATAGTAAGTTCAAGTGTTATGTCAAGCGGGTTTTAATACATAAAGGCTATTACAGGGTGAATGAATATGTGAACGATGGCGACGTTTGGAAGTAACGCTTCTCTCCGTGCAACCACCAAAAACGAATGTAACTTTATATGTCTTTAATGTTGTAATAATCAAAAAATATGTTATGTATTATGAAAAGATAAACCAGATCGAGTTTCTTGCCGGTTCTTCTCGATGACTGGGTTGTTTTCCGAACCGGTGGTAGTTTTGACGATAAGTACCTTCTCAGGGCCTAAATCGAATAAAGAGTATTTTGATTTTGAAGAAAAATTAACGCACTTCTAAAAAACTCGTTAAAGAAATTATTTAGTATGAATCTAAAAAACAATACATTACTCATATTTTTCCTCAATGTAATTCAATTGTGTGTTATAACCACAATATTTTGGGTAATAAACTAGAAAAAAATACCAAGACAGTTAAACATATATTACTGCTAAAAATATTTACCGCCTGAGTAATGAAACAATTTTCAACCCGTGACGAGAGATGGAGCTAGCTGTGCGAATATTATATCGTAAAAGGGTTGTTTAGGACAAACCACGCGTGTCAGATTGGAACCCGCGAATACTCACTCATATTCGATAGATGGCGTTGCACGGCGTGTTAAATCTGAAACAAAAATAACCTTGTAAGATTAATGAAGTCCATTTTCTAATTTTATATTCTAATTGGGATTTTTTTTAATAACTTGTAATATTATCTTAATAGAATTGTGTTGTAGATAATGTGTAAACTCAAAATAAACAAATATAAAATACACTTTAACATGAATTCTATTATGTAACAATTAAAAAATGACATAACTTGCTATTTTATAAAAGTAATTGCGTGTAATTTGAACTAAAATTTTCTTTTGAACACAAATACTTGGGTGATAGAATACACATATGTATGTAAATCCTTAATATTGTTATTATAATAGTTGTTTGTGATTTTAATTTTTAGAACATCGTATTCGGTAATTGTAGAATTATTTACTGTTATAAAATTTGTTTAAATAAAACCAGTGAGAATACTTTAGTTTTTAGCTTCAGTAATTTTACTGAAATGTCGTTAATAATTATTATATATATTACTGAGAAATATTTCTGAATGTATAGTTTTAAAGTTATTCCAAATCTATACATAAAATTAAATGATAGTGATTGTCGTTTATACTAGCTAATCTCCAAAAGTTCTAAACCGATTTTGAAGAAACTTACTCGCGGATAGAGAATTTTTCAGTGTATTAACATTACATATCTATTATAAAACAAAGTCCTCTGCTACGTCTGTCAGTCTGGCTATTCGCGATAGACTCAAGCACTACTGAACGGATTTTCATACCGTTAACCAGTAGATAAGTCATTTATGAAGAAGGTTTAGGTGTATAATTTGTCAAGGTTTTTTTTTTATCAGGGCGGGATAACGTCCGCCGAGCCCACTAGTCTACTTGTCTATGGGGCTAAACATTAATTATAACATTTAACAGCGGTAGTATAACATTGGTTACTGGGTTTTTAAAAGGATTAAAAAGGAATGATAATATCAAAAAAAAAAAGAAGGAAAAAAATTTAAATGGGAGAAAAAAAAAAAAAAGAGGAAAAAAAAAAGGGGGAAAAAAAAAAAAAAAAAGAAGAAAAAAAAAAAATTAAAAAAAAGAAGGGAAAAAAAAAAAAAAAAAAAAAAAGAGAAAAAAAAAAAAAAAAAAAAAAATTAACAAAAAGGGAGGGAGGAGAAAAAAAAAAAAAAATTAAAAATAAAAAAAAAAAAAAAAAAAAAAAAAAAAAAAAAAAAAAAAAAAAAAAGGGGAGGGGGGGAAAAAAAAAAAAAAAGAAAAAAGAAAAAAAAAAAAAAAAATGGAAAAAAAAAAAAAAAAAAATTTTAAAAAAAAAAAGAAAAAAAAAAAAAAAAAAAAAAAAAAAAAGAAAAAAAAAAAAAAAAAAAAAAAGAAAAAAAAAAAAAAAAAAAAAAAAAAAAAGAAAAAAAAAAAAAAAAAAAAAAAAAAAAAAAAAAAAAAAAAAAAAAAAAAAAAAAGAGAAGAGAGAAAAAAAAAAAAAAAAAAAAAAAAAAAAAAAAAAAAAAAAAAAAAAAAAAAAAAAAAAAGAAAAAAAAAAAAAAAAAAAAAAAAAAAAAAAAAAAAAAAAAAAAAAAAAAAAAAAAAAAAAAAAAAAAAAAAAAAAAAAAAAAAAAAAAAGAAAAAAAAAAAAAAAAAAAGGAGGAAGAAGATTATTAATAAAAATAAAAACCAGTCCATTCTAAATCTAGATGAAATAGTTAATTTTCGTGGAACAACAAAATTTATGACTGAATAACTGATACCGCTTTGTTTACGTTGTCCTGTGCTTGCGCATCACACCGATTACCCCACTTCTTCACGGCAACGAAATACATATAGTTGATAGAGGAAGATATCATGATATTTTTTTTTTGGAAGGACCAAATATCTGATTTTTACGTGATGCGCGCACGATAGATCTAACATTTTGTTTATATAGATTTTATATCTTAATGAATTGAAGTAATAATAAATAAAAAAAACTATATTATTAACGGTCGTTTAGTTAATAATTAAAAAAATATATATATAATTAATCCTTGATTTAGCTAAATTTTTTAATTTCTTCATAAGTAAATTCTAAGAAGCTAGCTGTATACTTTGTTATGTGGTACTTATAAGAATTACTTGAAGAATTATTTTTTAAGTGTTTCACAACTTCTGCATAAGGCCGTCCAGGTTTTTGTCCAATAAAAAATTTCTAACGTACAAATAAAAAAATCTTATAAGAAACCAACAGCTGTCAACTCACAAGTGCAAGGGGTCGATACATCCCCTCCGTGAAATCGTTGGGCGTCACCTACCCGATGGTAGGGTTGCATAGTGTCATTCGCGTCCAACTGTGTCGTTCATACTAAATTATGAGGCGAGGTAAAAAACGTTTTTTTGTGTAACGCGAGTGATAATTATCTTAATTGGAGAGTGAATATTTCATTTAGTGGTTTTTTCGTAAATTAGAGCGGAGGTAGTGAAGTTTTTCGTTTACGTTTTTTTTCCACGTAATTATACGTTTTAGTTTTTGGTGTTAGATTTTTTTATGCTATTATTACTCTAATATTATAACATAGCTTTTGTTCGCGGTTTCACTCGTGTTAATGTAGATCTCACCTATCCTTTGGGATTAGTAGAATCTTTCGGCTACTACTATATGCCCTTTTCTATATACCTGAGAATATGTGTGCTAATTTTTTTTTTCGTAATCACTCTTCTACATTATTACTATCATTGTCGAGTACAGTACATTATTTATTTATTTATTCAGTCTTTATTGTACACCAATTATTAAATACATTATAAAAACATTTTGAGATATGTTATTGGTACAAAGGGCGGCCTTATTGCTAATAGCAATCTCTTCCAGGCAACCTTTGGATGGAAATGTTCCATGTACTAGAGTCAGGGGTATTCTTGGTGTACAAGAAAATAAAAACTAGTTAATAACGCATACGTTAGTGGCACGTAACAGTAACATACATGCAAAATGCATTATAAAATATAAATGATATATAGACTAAAAAAATAATAAACAAAACAAAGTTACTGTAGTAGGAGTTTTTGGCGGGATTTTGGTCTGTCGTGTAGTGGATTTTATTTTTTATTCATAATCTTGTGTTACTTGACTCTATATTGTGTAAAATTGGTGGTGTTTTATGTAATATAGTTTGTTTATTGTGCATAAGTGAAGTGAATGGAAACTAATACCACGGACCATGACTTCTGAGATGCCACAAAAACTCCATGGAAAGTTGTAACAAGATGGCCACCATCTTGTTAGTTCATTGAAATTATATCAAGAAACTTGTAATATCGATACTCAGTTGACAATGGCAGTAATAATCTAAATGATTGGTTGCCAAAAATAAAGTTTAAAAAAAGTATTGTAGTAGGTACACTTAACACGGGTGCGAGAGCGAGCACGAGCGCGGTGCATTAAACACGAAAGTGCCCAAGCTTATTTAAAGCAAGTATTCAATACATAATTAACTTTTTTGCAATAACATTGTAGTCCGGTGAAGCTGTTAAGACCTTGTTAGGTCAACAGCGAAGACAGTTTGAAAAAAAAAGGTAATAACATGGTTATGGTTTTGGACAGTCCAAGGGTTAATTATCCGGGGTTCTCAAGGACATCTCTAAATTTAATATAAGTTCATGGAAAAGCAATACATTTGACACCTTAGTTTTCCCAAAGCTGTCGCAACGTATCAATGCAAGGCAATGCAATGCAAGGCAATTAATAACACTAAAATATGTTGTCGTATTATGTATACGACATTTGACTGTATAGCCGACTTCATACACATAAAAATACTCCGCCTCTTCAATGTTAAATGCGCCCACGTGAAACACAAAGACGTAATGAATATTTATATCTACATAATATTTTAAAACAATATGTGTGATTTTTTTCAACTAGCTTATACTCGTGGCTTCTCTTGCATTTACATAAATTTGACCTGTCTCTTGAGAAGAGTACGTCTTTTTGGATGAAAGGTAACCTAGGTGCTTTTATATATTTTTGACAATGTAGTACGGTTGAGTAATCAACGCGTGTAAGCTTAATAAGGAACAAACTTACTTTCGTATTTATAACTAGCTTCTGCCCGCGACTTCGTCCGCGTGGAAGAGTTACTTTGGGCTAACGCTAACAGGCAGCGGAAGCTCTCAAAATAAATACCATTTTGAAATATTCGTTATTGGTGCTCCGCTCCTATCGGGTATAGCATGATGATATAGCCTAAATAGCCTCCCTCTGTAAATGAGCTACCTGACATTGAAAGAATTTATCAAATTGGAACAGTAGTTCCTGAGATTAGCGCGTTCAACCAAAGGAATCCTACAGTTTTGTAATATTAGTATAGATTTCTACTACTCTTCTCTCGCACTTACCTCGAGCCGTCATTCAAATTACAATAACTTTTGATAGCGTCGCCCGATTTTAATAAAACAAAGACTAACTTACTCCCGAAGATATACTTTATGATTTGTAATTTGAGATTTTATTGTGAACCCTTTACTTTAGCAGTGATCCGTGTTCATACAAAAAGACAGACAGACAGACATTTCTAAAAATGATTGAAATGTAATTTACTAGTTATTCCTAGACACCTGCAATAATTTCTTTTACGAAAATCGAAAAAGTACAGACACGTTACATTTATATTCTTATTATATGTATAGATAGAAGATATTAGTTAGTGCTAACGCACGCGAAAGGTGCTTTCCAGTTATATAAGAACTACGTATTTAATTTAGAAAAACATAACTATAACGACTTAATTCCTCATAAGTTTATAACGTATTTGATTGAAGGAGGCGTTACTTTGCTAAAATCCATTATTAATATTATAGTGGACGTTACTTTCCGCTCCCGCTCGAAAAGGATTGGCTGTTAGAACGTGTAAAACATAAAGTTTTTATGTTGCAGTGAGACGTGGTAGCGGCTAATCAATTCCAGGCGGAAGCGCAAAGTAACGTTCACTATAAAGTTACCTTATAACGCTTTGTTAATTTTAAGTCAATTCTGTTAAACTTAATCATTGCTGCTGCGCTCTACGAAAACAATAATGATAGTCTAGATAATAGTTTGAAAAATTCTCTACCTATGAAAATCTCATCAAAATCGATTAAGCCGTTTTTAAGAGATAAACGGAAACAAATCGTAGACAAAAAGGTATTCTAAAAATTATTCTAAAAATTAATTATAAAAGCTATATTAATAGAACTGTGTCCCATCCAATAACGCCCAGAGGATCAGGAGAGCCTGCATACCACAAAGGAAATAAACAAGGAAATAAAATGTAACTGTCATCAGAAAGAAGTGTGTAATATAAAAATCTAAAATGTACGGACATCATTATTCTGAATTCTGACGTATTAACTATATATATTGGTCCGATAGCCAATCGACAACGAACGATTAGGGGCCACCCGCCGAATCAACTGGGGTGACCGTTTTAGGGTAAAATTCACAAATGTTGAAACGGAGGGGGCAGTCGACCGGGAAATTATTTTTTTTTTGTCCATGAATCTTCATATTTTATCGATTATTCAAATATAGTAAGGACTAAGTTACCTGGATACACGTGTTTGCGAGTGGATATATTTATTATTGTAACTTATGTTATAAATGCGAAAATGAGTTTGTTTGTTACGTTTTCACTTTTGCCTTAACTACTTAACCAGTCATTTTGAAATTTTGCATACACGTTGTCAAGAGTACAGACAAGAATATAGGGTACCTTTCATACTGAAAAAGTTTCGTTCCTGAGGGACAGATCAAATTAAAATAAACGCGTGTGAAACTGCAGACAAAAGTTGGTTGAGAAATATATGTCTCTATAAACCATTTTAAAGATTTATATTATTAAGCTCTAAAAACATTTACCAGGAAAATCTAGATATTTACAAAGGGTGCGGTAATATGGATAATAATTTTGATTTCTTGAAGGAATGTCATAGAAATCATAATCAGAGTAATAAGAAGTTCAAAATTCATACCTCGAACGTGGGTGTTTAACACAATATTTTGACAGCATCGGCTTCAGAATTTACCAGAATGCTGCGTCATTGCAAATTCGCTAATTAATTACTTTGGTATTTTAGTTGTAGGTAGATATAATTTATGACAAGACTTATATGTCTACAAAAAAAGTAACCTAAATAAAAAAGATATATGTTTGAGACGGTAACTTTAAAATTTACTGTAATAAATGTTTGACCACAATTTTTGTAGGTGGTAGAGCCATACTCTGTAGGTGGTAGAGCCACGCTGAAGCTATTACTGGTTTCAGGATGAATGGGTCGGCTCGCCCGGGGTAGTACCACCGACCCACAGAAAACCGACGTGAAGTAACACTGCTTGCATTGTTGCGTTTCGTTCGGTCAGTGAGAGCGCCGGAGACCCACCTCCCCTCCCCTCCCCTTTCACTTTCCCCTTCTCCTTCCCTTCCTCCCCCAAACACAGGCCAGCAACGCACTTGCGACTCCCCTTGCAAGTGTCTATGGACGGTGGTGATCACTTAACATCAGATGACCCACCTGCTCGTTTGCCTTATATATATATAACTAGCGGGCCCGGCAGACGTTGTCCCGCCCTGATTATAAAAAAATCTTGGACAAGTTATATACCAAAACGTTCCTCGTGAATTACTTTATCCACTGGTGAAATAAAGATCCGTTCAGTAGTTTTTAAGTTTATCGCGAACAGAGAGACAGGCAGACGCGGTAGGGGACTTTGTTTTATACTATGTAATGATATAGGTATTATAAAAAAAAATCTCATCTGAAGTTAAATGACGACGCGACGCTGAACCTAGAACAGTACTGAGTCTTAGGTATAGTTTCCAGAACAGACTGTAAGTGCTTGGCGAAAGATTTTTTAATTAAGAGTGTGGTAGTTAGTCAGACGAGTATTTTCCAAGAAAATGAATAACCACGCTATAGTTTTACAATGATGTATCCTTCATCGGAAGTTTCGACTCAGTTGCAGAGTTCTCATACGTCAAAGCCTCTTTGCTTTTTTTAATATTTGGCAACCACTCTTCTAGATTATTATTGTCATTATCGAATAGGTAATGATGTTACTGGTGTCCTGTGATCATTTCAATGTTCTAACAAGATTGTGGCTCCCTTGTTAGAATGTTTCATGGTTTTTTTGTGGCATCTCAGAATTCATGCTCCGTAATATTATATCCCATCCATTTCTACAACTATATTACGCAAAACACCACCAATATGGTTTACGTAAAGTGACCGGTGCCCCGTGGTACGTCCGGAGAATCGTTCTCCATAGGGGTCTAGAGATGCCTTCTATCTGGGCGTAAGTAAAATCACTTACGATTAGTTATTTAAAAAAAGCCGTGAATCATCCCAATCTGTTAGTGGTATCCGCCGCAAAATACGAATCCGTAGCGAACGCTACGCATTATAAAAGACGTCCGCGACATATTTTTACCGACCCTCCCGATGAAATAACGGCAGTGAACGATCAGTACCAGTCTCTCTCTCCAAACAGAGCGTGTTCACGCCCACGCCCGCGTAACCACAGATCACGCCGCCGTGGTCTGGGGGAAATTTCGCTCTCGCACACCAGACTAGGCCCCCCTCGGTAGTGGCTCAAGTCTAGGTCCGTTCCCTCGGCGTGAAGCTCTTGAGTACGCTGCTCGCAAAAGTGACACAAAATCTTACATCACTGGGACAACATTACACATGTCACCTCCACATACGTGCACGCATACGCGCTTACACATGGAAGTGGAAGAGTTTTATTTTATATCCCTTATTAAACTAAAAGAGTTTAGAAAATCATCCGATACGAAGTATATATAAGAGTTGTTGAGGTATGTATGCTTGGTACACATATATGTTTCAACAACTCATATATGTATGAATAGCTAGTTTAGTTCAGATAGGTCGCGAATCGCATGAATCAGGCAACAGACCAAGCCGAGGTGTGCCGTGCACCCTTGAGCTAGTTGTAAAATAAAATCGGCTGAGTGCCTTAAAGAGTTGAAAAAATATTATTATTCATAAAAAATGCCAAAACCGAACGCACCTTTTGCACTGCAGATGTTTTTTTTTAAATTAACAATTCATTACTTTGTCATGCAAAATGTAACCCAATATGCAAATTCTTATTGCTATGCAAATTCGGTTAACGACAAATAATAAATACAATATAATTCTTTATTGCAAACGTCGATAGAGGGCGCGTCGGGATCAATTGTGATCGGATGAACTCGGTTATTGATTTCTCGAGTGATTTATTGGCCTAAGTATCTTTTTGTGTCGATCTGTTAGGAACATGTTATCTTGTTTTGTATGTATAACTCTTGAGTACGTGATAAGGGTTTGTGTGTAGAAAATCTTTGATTGTATGTATATAGTTAGTGCACTCCACTGTTTATTATATTTAGAAAAATAATTACGGTTTTCTATAGCGGTTAGGTACTAATCATGTAATTTAAAAGAGATGACAATATTTGTAGGTGTTTTTGGTGGGTGCTTAGTGTGTCATGTCGTGGCTTTTGTGTTCTATTCGTAATCTAATGTTATCTGCCTCTATAATTTGTAATATTAGTGGCATTTTACATAATATAGTTGGATTATTTTGTGTAAGGATAGTGGATGAAAATAATACCACGGAGAGTGAATTCGGAGTAACGCAAAAACTCCCTGGAAAGTTCTAACAAGGCGGCCACCATCTTGTTAAAACATTGAAGATAACTTCAAGATAGTTGTAATACAATTATCTTTTCCACAACGGCAGTAATAATCCATATCCAATATAGATTGACAAAAAAAAATTACAAGATAAATTGACGGAGATAAATCTCATACCTCTCCATAAAATAACATAACAATTTTTACCGAAGCGAAGTTACGTGTATCAAGCAGTTTATAACAAAGATGGTAGATTAAAAAATAAAATTTAATACCAGAATATCATCAGTCAACTCTTTGAGTGTAACGAACCCGTGCGAATTTTTTTTAAACATCTATCCAACTCCTTATTCTTGCTACAATCGAACCCTCGCTAACGTAACGAACTTATAGACCGTATGCAAATATAAATCACCCAGTCAAAGAAGCACAATACCGCATTGTAAATACTCAGGTGTCCCGAAACGACGAATATCACAATGGTGCTTAATAAAACCGATTTCCCATTATTATTAAACGCGGTGTATTCAAACTAGTCTATTTAATATGCGTGCGAATAATTTCATCGGCGCTTTAAAGAAAGTTTGCAATTATAACATCACTAACTTTCGCTCATGGTTTCTATTATTATTATTTTTTATATTATAAGAGGCAAACGAATAGATGGGTCATATGATGTAAGTGATCACCACCGTCCATAGACACTTGCAACACCAGGTGAGTCGCAAGTGCGTTGCCAGCCTGTGTGGGGGGGGGGGGGGAGGAAGGGAAGGGGAAAGTGGAAGGTGAGGGGAGGTGAGTCTTCGGCGCTCTCACTGACCGAACGAAACGCAACACTGCAAGCACTGTTACTTTATGTCGGTTTGCTGTGGGTCGGGTGGTACTACCCCGAGTGAGCCGACTCACTCATGCTGAAACCAGTAATAGCTTCAGCATGGTTCTACCACCTACTAAAATTATACTTTATAGGTTCTAGCGTTTCGTCACGTTCTTATATGATGTTAAATGGCAACGTGGTCTAAAATAGTAAACACGCTAAACGTAGAGAGAGACAGGCCGGGATACACAAACAAGGGCTTGAACAGATTTTCAATTTCATACCAAATCAAATATACTTTATTCCATTTGGGCCCTAAGACGCCGCTTATAATCGTCAAAACTACCACCGGTTCGGAAAATATCCTTGTCATCTAGAAGAAGACGTAAGAAACTCGGTCAGGTTTATCTTTTTAACATATATATATATATTTAAAATACATCACACGTTACAGTCGTTTTTAGTCGATGCTCAGAGAGGAGTCAATTCCAGATATCACTTTGTTGGTGGTAGAGCCATGCTGAAGCTATTACTGGTTTCAGCATGGATGGGTCGGCTCGCCCGGGGTACTACCACCCGGCCCATAGAAAACCGACATAAAGTAACAGTGCTCGCATTGTTAAGTTTCGTTCGGTCAGTGAGAGCGCCGGAGGTCCACCTGCCTTTCCCCCTCCCCGAACCCTCTCTCCCCTCCCCACAAACACAGCCTGGCAACGCATTTGCGACTCTTCTGATGTTGCAAATCTCTATGGACGGTGGTGATCACTTAAAATCAGGTGACCCGCCTGTTCGTTTGTATCCTATGATATAAAAAAAATCACCGTCGTTCACATATTGATGCACTCTATAATAACCTTTTGATATCGAAGCCCACTTGACATGGCGCTTAAACTGACAGTCCGGTAAATCGGTAGTGTGCTTTGGGGCTTTGTTGTAAAATCTAACACTATTACCTAAAAAATTTGAGGGTGGTAGCTAGCCAGGCGGATTTAGAAAAAGCCCTACTAACTTGTTAAGTTTTTTTACTATGTTTTTCTACACTGAAAACTGCACATTGTCCAAACACACTATCGACATTATCGATTAAGCCATTAATGCTAATGTAGGATGTAAGATACTATATGTCTTTCTCTATACTCCTGACAATGAGTATGCAAAATTTTCTATTAATAGGTTGATTATTTAAGGTCTGAAAGCGTACCAAACAAACAAACGTGCATTTTCACTTATAATATTAGTTAGGAGTACAGCGCCGCGTTAGCATAAACGTTTAGATATTATATCCGCTTGTTTTTTAAATACATATTTCTTCACTTAAGTCAGAAATGCATAACTTTGCATGAAATATAATCTATTTTAGTCTAATGACAGTAGAGAAACGTGTTGCTTGAGAAAATAACGCAGGGACAAAAAGTGTTCCGTTATTGGAAGCATAAAACAAAGAATTTACGCATCGATTATCACATATTAGCATCCGTAATATTTATGTGTACCGTAGATATTTGCTATAATAAAACAGATTATTTTCATAGTAGCTTTCGCTCGCGGCTTCACTCGCATGAATATAGATTTGACATATCCCTCGTACTGCTTTTTTGGATTAAAGGTATCTTAGGTATCTCTATGTCCTTTTCTGTATGCTAAATTTTATAGCGTAACAAACAGACAGATTCATAAAATTAAGTTAGGTACACTAATCAAAGTTTATCTACCGCAGAATTCGTTATGGCATTTATATGATTTTTTTTAAATATTTTTAAGAAGATTCCAGATAGTTTTATCATTGTTCCTTATCGACGAAATTTTTACAGTTATACATAACGTAATCAAGTAGCTTTATTAGAGACCAACTAATACTTACGACTTCTTCTATTGAAAATTGTCTTTTATTTGAAAACAATTGACTAAGACATTACTTACATTACTCATAATAAGTTTATTAAATTTGGATTATTCTTATTATATTTAATAATTGCTGATTAGCTCCTATGAGAAACTATAATGATACGGAACTTAAGTTACTTATGTAGGTACGCAGTATACTTGAGATTAGTTTTTCTAATGGAATAAAAATAAAAACAGGGTGTGTCGTAAAGACACATGATAGAAGTGAAACTATTGTATTACTGGGAAACATTTAAATTGGAAAAAAAAATCAACACAAAGCCAACTTCACGGGTGTTCTCAGACGGTCACCCATCCAAGCATTGACCGCATCCGATGTTGCTTAACTTCGGTGATCGGACGAGTACCGGTATTTTCAACATTCTACCATAACCAGTGTTTATCCCCACCACTTTTCATCACATACCGATCAGGATTTCAAAGCACTTACACATAAGAAATACCAGTAAGAATTTTGCATGTAAATCGTTATCATTATTACATCATACATGTAAGAGACCCACTGCAAGGACATAAGCGTCTTCTCGAAGAAAGTTATAGGCATAATCACCACGCAAGCTCACAACGTATTAGCGATTTCAAACTCCGAGAAATTCACAGTTCTATATTTTATCACACACGGTAGTAATAAAAGAACATTTCTCAGGTTCACGTTTCCTCACAGTGTATTCCTTCACCGTCAGCCGATAGTGTTACCACTTTAAATTAGTAAATGTACGCGAATTCGGATTAACTACTTGGTACACGCCATAGTTCGAATAGCACCAGTCAAACCACTCGAACAGCACGTGTAAACTCTAGTAGTATGCTGTAGTTGTTTTAAAATTCCCACGCTAAACATTATAAACTCTTTGTAAATACAATGATTTATTTTTTAAACTATTGTTCGCTACAGATTCACTTTCTAAGCAGGTGTTTGATTCGGTAAGGTTTCCTGCCCCTTTGTAAAGATTAACTGACAATCGTCGACAGCAAAAAAGGGTTCTAAACATCCCTTTGTTGTATCTCAGGTGGCGCGAAGGTGACGCAAGCTTTCTTAAAGGGTTAACGCAAGTTATGGTGAAAGTGGTCTTTTATTAATTTTTTTTTCGTCATGTCACGTCATCTGAATTGTTTTTTTCTAAGACTTTTAAAATGTTAATTTAGTAGTGATACTGTATTCGTGAAATCGTGACACGAAAGGATTTAGTTATGTTTAATTATTTTCAAAAGTAACATGTTAAAATCGTCAATATTTTATCCTAAATTGAATAAATATTATTCCGAGATTATTTTAAATCTATTTAGATTATTTTGATGTATATAATATACACATACATTAAATATTCAGAAAATATCTTTGCCATTGAGAAGAGGCGGGAAGAAACGTAATCACTTTTATGATTAAATTAATTATTGCTTATTGCAGTTTTTAGTTTGTAAACTGGCGAGCTTAATGCCACAAAACACTTGCTTCCAGCTAATCAGCGGTCTTGTTTATGTGATGAAAAATCGTTATTGTAGATAGTGCATATATAAAAAAATAATAAAATAAAATATAACTAAAGTTAAAAAAAAACGTTTATCTGAAGCATAATATATGTGTATTTTCTTTACGTTCGTACGTACTTTCTCACATCCTTTTATCAGCAACACTTATCCATACTAATACAATGTACAATGAATTAACCAATTAAATGTTGTGACACGTTTTTCGTGTAATTTTTACAATGTATGGTTATAAGAAGTCTGGTTGTGTGTGACTACTTATCAACATTACTTGTTACCTTTTATGGCTTTGAATATCACGATACAAAGTTTACAAGAAAGGCATTTAATATAAAAAGTGAATAAATATGACAGTGTCTATTATCATAAACATCAGGCTGATTTAAATGATAAGACAAAAAATCGTATATCATACATATGGTATGATATCAGTTGTATTGTTTTTTTATGCCAAAAGGCAGCAAACAGGCAGACGGCCCAGTTGATGGTAAATGGTTATCGACTCCTATGGACAACTGCAACACCAAAGGTATCACTGTTGTATTGCCGATATTGAAAAGCGTGTTTCAGTCCCTACTTCAAGAGACCCATACCATAGCACTGAGGAAATACCGTGCTGGGTAACCCATTTCAACAACGCATCACGAAGGTTTGAGAGAACCTAACGGTGTTCGCCATTTTGCTAGATTTTAAGGTTTGTGGGTGAGCAGCTAGCCAGAATGAGAGGTGCGAGTTTGAAATGGTGAAGAGGGCACCATATTAAAGCATTCCTCAGACCACTCTCTACGAAGTTCTAAAGCCTCTAGTACGCATGTGAATTCGGGATCATCGACAATGCGTGGCGCAGTTTGCTAGCTAGATAAACATATGTTTCAACTTGGATTTCTTTGTCAGTGGGAGTTTAAAATTAATAAACTCATATAGAAATATTCTCCAATAAACACATAAATTACAACGATATATAAAATAATTATTTCGTGCCCTGGCTTCCTCGTTACAAATATACTGGATTAATTATGGGTTGTCTTTTTTATGATTGTCTAACCCATATTATAAGTCGCCTTTGCTAAATTCCATATTCCTTTAGTCTTCTAAAGATTACCTTATCATGATGCCGTTGCATAATCATAGGATAATATTTAGGATACATTCTTAAAGAATAATCTGAAATATGATCTATATGCTTGTAAAATTCACCTCAAAATCGCTTAGTTGTTAGATAAGGGCACGATTTAACCACTGTTTAAATTAAACGCACAGTGGAAACGTTTTCTGACCCTTGTCTAAACTGACAGTCTTTATATTATTATTGTGGCTTTATTGTATTTATATTTGCAAGCAAAAACGCTTATGGGTTTCATCAATTTTGTGGTTATTATTCATTTGGAGTATATAAATGAATCAAATAATTTTAGAGATTCAAAAGTAAATCTTTTTGTGCTAATGCTAAAACTTCTAATAAAATATTTTGGACATGTGTTCACCAAGATTTTACATTATTTTAATTAGAAACGGTTTAGTAAACTCGCGTTAAATACGTGTTTTTTTAAATAAAACTGTTTAATGTTATTTATTTGAATCACGGAACAATGTTTTAAAGGTGTTGTCATTTTTTTAGGCTACCCACCCCTACGCTCGAGCAAGTAATTTCTAGTCAATATTTATATCTGTGTGTTTATTTTTCACATTTTTGTTCAACATAGCGCGTTAATGTTATTAATAGTCATCGCTATAGATTGACTTTAGTGTATGTGACACGTAAGCAACAATGTATCGGTCGTAGTTATTAAGTGTTCCTATGATAATGACTATATAATCTATGTTATATAGGTATACTTACGTATGAATAAATTGCCAGTTCGGTGTGCAAACTGCATCGTTTAAGTTTTTCCCTTTTAAAGGGTTATTTTAATTATTCTCCTTAATTAGAGGCTATAAGGTTTTACTATGCAATTTCTATTTTTAGAGTCTTCATATATGTTTATGTTAAGGGGCAGTTTATATTTATTACTAGATGTGTCCGCGACTCTATTCGCGTGGAACCTAAAATGTAAAAAAACGATAGCTAACAAAATCCCCTGAATGTATTAAGTCCATTTACTTATCAACTTATCTCCCGTACTTATGTCGCGTCGTCATTAAATTTACAATAACTTTTGATAGATTGAATCGATCTTAATGACACTAATATTAAATGTTACACGAGGATATGCTTTATAATTTTCTTGGTGAGGTTTTATCGCGAACGTAGTATTTTATAAATCACGTGTTTTCATCTCTGTTGCGTGGTCATAAGCACACACCAAATTTTTTTTAAATATAAACTTTACAGTAAATTCAAATTAATAAATGAACCCTGTACATATATTAGTCCATACTAAAATAGTATTTGATAGCAATTCAACAAAGATTCGCTACCTATTACGGTCATAAAACGGTACGGTAATTTCTCTAAGACTTGTATACAGTTTAGGGTGGCGGCACCAATTACGGCCGCTTACAATTTATCTCAAGAATAAACAACGCTCAGTGTGAGGCCGTTTTTGCCCTTGTCCCTATAATTTATAATTCTATTGCTTTTATTGTTTATTCAGCGTAGAATTCTTGCGTCGAAGCGGGATCCCATCTTAGGCGTACTAATGATACCAAAGTATTTGCGCTATCCGATAGTTACCGAGTATGTGATATTGATAAAAAAACGTACATTGTATAGAATAGTTATACCTTATTTGCGTACGTCCCACCTCTAGGTATTTTAATTAGAGCTAATTGTACGCTTAGATATCCGATATCTATGCGTACAGGACAGATGTGGGACGGTGAAGTTATCAACATTTATAATAGAAGCAATTGCAGTATAAATGACGCTCAGGTGCGTCGAGCTTCTTCTCTCGTGTATTTTAAATGGACAGGAGGCCCTTAAAGTGGACAAATAGATGGACGTTACATAAGCTATACTATGAATGACAATTGTGAATCTATTTTGATGTCAGGGGTGTCCGTGACAGGTGTTTTTACCTTGTTGCTTTTATGCAGTGTATTTTAAACAGCGTATCATTTACAATAATGCTTCTTTACTAGATAAACCGATATATAGTACTCATTCAAGAACTCTTAACATATTTAATACTAAACAAAGTATAGCTACTATTATAGTAATAAAAGATATAAAAAAGGTATAATGAAAATAAAGTTAATACAACTCAAGGGTAAAGTGTATAAAACTGGTGTAAGGCCTGTCATACTGTATGGATCTTACTGCTGGGCTATGAACGAGACGAATTATTAAAGATTACATGAGACAGAGAAGAGAATGTTAAGATGGATGTGTGGTGTAAATAGAATGGATAAGAATGAGAATGAGTACATCAGAGGAAGTTTGAAAATAGCACCAGTGACGGAGAAGTTGAGGGGTAATAGGTTTTTTTTTATTTTCTGCAGACTCTCGGTCCGCACCATTTTTTTGCTATCGCTTTTTAAGTGTAAGTTAACAATCGTATCTGTGAGCATCTATTGGATGTTTTTTTTATATATTTATTTTTATTATTATTGTTATTTTTTTATATATATTTATTTCTTTGTTTTTATGATTTCATTTAACTATTTTATGACGGATTTTTTTTTAAAGACGTTATTGCCTTCATGGCGGTTTATTCCGGTCCTTCCGGAAGTAATAGGTTAGCATGATGTTGGCATGTAATGAGAAGATATGAAAACCATCTAACTATAAAAGTTTTATCTATGGAAGTGGACGGATATATGTTTAGAGGAAGACCAAAAGAGGTACAGATAGATTGTGTGAAAAATAATATGTGTATCAAACATGTGAATACTGAGATGGCCATCTAACAGGAGAGAATGGAAAAGGAAAACATAATATGCCGACCCTACTTAGGTTGGGATAAGGTTAAGCAGATGATGATAATGATGTCCTTTGATGCACAATCACATCAAAACTACTAAATGTATCAGCATAGGACTAATACCATTCGATACGGGAATTTTCGTAGTTGATCCTATTTATTTTTTGGATTCGATTGACCTTTTGCTATATTTGTTAATGCCCAACGAAGCGGGCGAATATGTATTAGTACCAAACTAAGTATAGCTTCTATTACGGTAATAAAAGAGAGTAAACATAAGTATACAAATATTTAATGGCCAGATATAGAACAGACAGTTACGCTCATTAACAAGTATGTATCTCTTCACTCATACGATAATAGTGACAGTAATTATTATAATAACCTCATTTATAAAGACAAATTCTGTTATTAAACTATAGTGACATTTTAATAACTTTATATTGGGTGAGTTTTATGATCTACTTAAATTTACGTTTGTTAAATAATAAAATACAACATATAACGTCTGTATAACAGTTAATTATAAATTTAATCTTTATAAATAATTTATTAGCTAAGTTCGCGGTTCTACACGCATTTCTTACGTAGTAATTTTAAGTGTACTCATATTTTATAATTACTAAGGATATTACTTATAATTTTATAGCCTATCAATTTCAGAATGAGATATACTTCCCGTGTAAAAATATCATTAAAATCAGTAGACTAAAGAAAATAGTTTTTTTTATTTATCTTTATACGCGTTGTAAAATTTTAATTAAGAATTTTTGTAACCTACCCGTATCTATTAGAGAATGATATACTGGCCGTGTATAAGATCCCATAAAAATTGGTCTAGCGGTTTTTGAGTCAGATATGTATATAAATAGATAGACAACAAAAAAATTAATTACATATTCGTGATCAGTTAGTTACCTTAAATATGATATTTGCCCTGAAATGGTATAACTTTCCCGCAGTAATTATTGACATAATCAAAATACTCACAATTGAAATTTGTTATAGCAGTAGATAGGGAATATACAAAACCCCTACAATATAATGTGGGCCTATTCCAAGATTGCACTAGTCACCAATAGTATTCAACATAGTGATCAATATTCTAATAGACAAAGTGATATGCCATGAAAGGAAGTGGCGCTATCGGTTAAAATCAATAATAAATACATTCAGTACATTTTAGCCTTTGTTGGTGACCTCGCAATACTTACACGTAATCCTAAACAGTGTCAGGTAATTATTAAATGAAGTTGATGAGTTTTGGACATGAACGGATGGATTCAGGGCAAAACCAAACAAATATTATTGTTTATGTCTTGGTAGACGAAACACTAGATAAACTTCTTACGACCTGGAACTCTCTATTTGTGACCAAAGTATTACCACGATTGCAGAAGTAGCGCTTTACAAATTCCTTGCCAAAAAGACTAAAAAGGACGTACACCATAATTAGGGTTGTTGTCGAACATTTCATAAACGACCTCAATAAGGTAGACCAACAACCAATCAGTAACATTAAAAAAACCTGTATATATGACAATTACCTCACGTCACGTCTTACTTGGCCTTTCCTAGTATATGACATTGGTAAAACCCTCTTGACAAAATTAGACGCTAACATCCTAAAGATGTTGAAGACATGGTTAGGACTGGCTCATCCGGCTAATCCCTCGATCTTATTTAGAAATCACCATAGTTTTGGGTTGAACCTCAAGAAACCATCCGAACTCTATAAAAACCTGAGAGTTACCAAAACATATGCCCTGGGGAAATCGCAGGACGAATTAATTACAACACAAAAGACAAAAGTGTCACAGAACTTGAATTTAAACTTAAATTGCACAAACAATTTATGATAAGCACACAGATAACCAGAGCTGGGTCGGGTACATAAAAGAAGACGGAAGACCGAGACATAGTAAAAATCTTTCTGCAACAAGACGAGAATGACTGTTACAATGTACATGCTAAGAATTTAGAAATGCAAAGTAACTGGTTAAATATAGGTAAGTTTTGCATTCCATTAGTCCTGAAGTGGCACATTTTGTTATACGAGTGGTCTCCTGTCCTGCTAAAATTTTACCTTAATGCCTTCCAAATGACCCTCCCTGACCAGAGTAATTTAGTTAGGTGGTGCAAAACCTCTGAAAAATCTTGCTATAGTTGCAGAGAGGCGATAGGTACAGCAAGGCACATATTGGTGGGATACAAGGTGCTCCTTAATGTGGGTCATTACTCACATCGCCATGATAGAGTACTTCAAATTATATGTGAAACAATAAGTCTTTCAGAAGGTAGAGTCCAAAAAGTATTGACCACAAACAAAAGACAAATTAACTTTATAGAAGAAGGTTTAACTATAAATTCTAAGAACAAACCTTACTTAATCCTGAGTGCAGCACCCGATTAGACCATTTTAATGGACACGTATGAAAAGCACTATAAAATCCCAGAGGATGTTTGCGTTTCGTCATCCAGACCGGATATATTTCTTTTCTCCAGATATACAAAGTGCGTAGTACTTGTGGAGCTTACTGTTCCGTGGGAAACTAATATTCCCAAAGACCACGAGATGAAGCTGAACAAGTAGTACGACTATGTAAACGAGTTGACTAAAAATGGTTATATAGTTAATGTATATGCCGTAGAAGTGGGAGCGAGAGGTATACCAGCAAAATCTCTCTATAACTTGCTGAAAGACCTTGGTCTGCCCAGAACTGCGGCAAGTTCTATACTACAACGAGCATCTAAAGTTACATTAGCAGGTTCATACCAAATTTGGATAGGCAGGAAGAAAGAAGAGCCCCCTTAAACCTACTCCCGTGTCGCAAGTCTTGGGAACTACTCGGAGTTTCTCTCCCTGTCACGCGATGGACCCGGCACCCGCACGGTGAATCCATAGAATGCTAAGAAGTACGTCTCATAATAGGGACTCGTATGGGTGCAATGTTCTAATGCGGCGATTTAGATACATATTTTTACTATTTTGATACTTACATTTTATCCAAATCAAATAAACTACACAAGAATCTTCACACAAAAAACTTCTGTTAGTTCCGTGTAATTTTGAATCTTTGATATCCTTCTAAGATTTGTTGTTGTTTTTTGTTTTGTTTTAATGTACCTCGTAAGGATTTTACCAGCGGTACGAATGTAAAGTGTCCGAAGTATTTGCGACTTGATTGAAGTACATCCTCCACGTTTCTCTATTCTTTTTGAATATAATATACATGTATTATATATGTAAACCTTTCGGAAGATATTCTTTAAATGACAGTCAAAACTGTATCAGTATCTGCTAATTAGTTTTGAAGATCTAAAGAAAGACGTAGGCAGACGCGGTAAACGACTTGTTTATAATATTTATGGGTAAGATATGACCAATTAATAACATATTCGTTTTATAAAATAATTATATTATTTAATATCTATTGTTGGAAATAAATGAAAATGTCGGGTAGTTATACTGCGGCTGCGGCTGCATATAATGAGGGGGTGCTTACCGTGTTGACTCACTCTTTCGGTGGTCGTCATATAGTGCGATAGCTCTGTCCGAACTCGTGTCGGTTATTTAACGAGTGATTACTTGTTAGAATTTATTCTTAACAGTTTATATCTCAATTGGCCAGTTCTGTTATTAATAATCAATAATTATTTTAAAAATTGCTAACACTATATTAAATTGCGATTATCTTACCGAATTTGCAATTTTGCGTTTTTGCAAGTAAGCATGTAATTTTTTAAACGATTTTTTTTTTCTACGTAGTTTTCAGTGTTTTACCATAATCTCATCAGGTATTAACACACTAAACCTAGAGACTTGGCTACATGGTCTAGATATCTTTGGCTTTTTCTTAGAATGGACAAAACAGAAACCGAAAAATACTATCAAGACAATGATTATCTCACACACTTTCGAATGTTTCACTCACTCGCTTTTTATATGGAGATTTTTTAACCCACTTTTTTTACTATTTCGTACGGTTTTTTAAACATTTTATGTTATACTAACCTTGTCATGACAATTACAAGGACAATAAAAACAGAATTATATGGGAGCAAGCCTTTCTGAAATGATGCGGTAACGCATTTTTATTTATGTTATAATTTATTACTGTCGTAATAACTGCTACGTGAAATCACGAAGTACCGTGACAGGTTTCAAAGAATCAAGTATTAAAAATAATAGTAATAAAATAAAGTACTCTGTAAAGGTATTATTGAAATGGAAACACTAAAAGCTATGTAGCTAGACGAGAACAATAAAACGCTTTTATTGCAATCAATAACATAAGAAATTGCAACGTTTCTCAGTTATTGCATTCGGCTGCCAAGTGTCGTAAGTTTTCGGCGATGCCAGTACACGGGCGGGCATTAACGAGTGTTTTGCGTGGACATGTTTACGATGCTGGCACGGCGGATATCGCGATTGCGATCGCCGTCTGATACTTCGAATACGGATAGGTATTTGTTAATAATTGTTTCCAATATCGTAATGGATTAAGAACATTGCCAAATACAAGTGAATTGGTAGCTAAAACGGTTATGTTTATTCCAATGTTGTCGCGCTTCGAATAAGTTCAGTGTTATATTACCACAGCGTGCTTATATTTCAAGCATATAAAGTTAAATCAAGTGTCTATAAAATTCATTTTCTTCAAAGTCGAGGCAGTCATAAGAATTGCCGATAGAAGTGACAACTCAATACAATAGAATATTGTTATTAATGTGTAATATGTAATTAATAACATATGTTCTGTTTTGAGTTATTAAATTAATTATACTGTGAATTATGTACATTTCAGAATTCGTTCATTGAAATTATTAACGTTAGCGTGGTTTTCATATCTACTGGCACTTGGAGCAATAATTGTATACATTTTTATAAAGTCTATTAACCAATCAAACTTACGACGAGCTGCAAAATATCAATATTTTATGTACACAGGTCCCTATACTACGCGTCGCTAGGGTGGCGTAAGCCGCGCAAACGCGATACGGCTGGTCATGCTTTCGTAGCATGTTATGGCGCGAAATTATAAAGTTATCTACTTTAGCCAAAAATACGACTCAACGCACCGAAAGAAGTTTTCACTTCAAAAATGTTTTTTATGAATCTGAAAATGAAACAGATACAAACTTAACACGTTTCATGCCAAGCTATTTTTGCCTGATATGTTCTTCGGGTATATCATACTCCTTTTTTTCGAACTGTCTTTGACTTCACTGGGGTATATAACGTAATATCATACAATATATAACATAAGTAATTCTTCCGTTTTCAATAGTTACTAAATCGTACACTACCGACGGTACACGTGGCATGGAACGTATTAAGAATCATGAGTTTTTGGCGGGATTTTGGTCTATCATGTAGTGGATTTTATATTTTACCGAGTGGACCGTTGGTATACGAATATAGTAGGAATTATTCATGCTTATATATCATTAATTTCGTTAAATCCTAAATCCCTAGTGAATATCCCAAAATCCCAGTAATTCTATCAATTTGTTTGTTTATTACATTTTTACGCTTGAACCACAATATTCATGGAATATTACATACATGATTAAATATTTACCAATAGAATTATAAATTGCAAATGTGAGTTTGTTTATTTGTTGGTTACATACATTTTGTACACTCTTTGTCATTGGTACAGAGTGAGACATAAAATTTCCACCAAGAAATAAATATGTTCCTGAGGAGTGCATTAAGCCCACACGAGCGTGAGCGAATCCGTGGCAACATCTAGTCTTGCATGCCCTAAAATCCCAATAATTATGTGTGTTTGTTTATAACGCATTCACACTTTAACTACTCAATTGATTATCATAAAATTTTGCATACACTTTTGTCAGGGTTACAGACAGACCAGATAAGGATCAGATCTTTCATCCAAAAAGAGTACATTTTGCACTTTTCTCAAGGGATGTATTAAATTTACTTTCACACGAGCTGATCTATGGTCAAAAGCTAATGATTAGTTTACTAGTTAATGTTTATTAATAAAGTTAGCTTACTCTAGAATTTTGGTAACAAATAAAATTGGTTTACTTTCTGTTTCTGTTTCAAAAAATTAGTACAAATGTGAATATAAAATATTTTTTTAATAAGGATACGTTATAACTATGTATACGTCGATTAGGCTTATGGCAAAGTTACCCTAATGTCAAATATTTATGTGAATAATGCAGGATTTTCGGAACCCTTCGGATATCCTGTCCAGACGGTTGATAGCGTCCTCATCCTGAAAACAACTTTACAGGTATTGGAGATAAGCGTTTAGGGTATTCGTTACAATAAAATAAAATACTATGGAATTCTATATGATGGCATACCAATATACAACAATGTTATTGAGTTCAAAATAAATACACTCCACATATGGTCTGAATATTTTAATGAAAGATCTTTAACAAATTTGTTATAAGACGAACCGAACATCTCTGGCATCGGTCCCAAGGGTTCCAAGAATCCAATATGAGAAGAAACATAGTTGTCTTAGCTTTGAGAACTCGTTCTGGGCATATTCCATTGATTTTTTTTGTATGAAAAAAACCGAAAGTAGTAAATGGGCAATTGGTCACCAAGAAGATCTTTATCATATTTTAATGGAATGTACCTGAAACGATTTTCGAAGAATACAAATATTTAAGGATAATTATTATATAGGCATTTGTAACAAATTATTGTCACGACCAGCATCGGAAGAATCCAAAATAATCTATAATTACGTTTTATTATATTATAATTTCATAATTTGGTGCAATTTGGTGCAAGAAAGTCATTGCAAGTTTTGTGTTTTTTAATTTAGTCTTTTACTATTCTTTTCTATTGTAAGATATATGATTCTTGTTTCTTGTATGGATGAAGCGAGTTCTTTCTGAATAAACGCTCGATAAAAATAAATGAAAAAAAAAATGTTATTATTTTGTTAGCTTTAAGCATTATGTATGAAATATAAAAACATAAGACATTGAAAAAGTTCGCAACATCATACCTTTGTGATAAATATGTGAGAAAATATAGAACTGTGGATGTCTCGGAGTTTGAAATCGCCAATACATCGTGGGCTGGCGTAGTGATTATGCCTATACTTTCCCTTAGGAAGAGGTATGTGGCACTGTAGTGGTCCTCAGACAGTCTGCTAATGATGACGATGATCTTAAGATGTCTTTTATACATTATAGTTTAGATTACGGCTGGTGCAGACTCTAAAGCCATTTTAAAATTGAAATTGTTTAAGCTAGACATGAACCTCCGATTAATTTGATAAATATAACCAATTCTCCTAGGTATAGAACACGCTAAATCGAAAGGGGAATAGTCTTCAAGTGCATCCTCTGGAACACATCTATAAGAGCTAGGGCGATGGAATTGTAATAGCCAGTAATTGCTAGCCAGACGAGTTTAGAAAAAGCTCTATCATTATGCATATGTTAAAGGGATGATGGTGCAGTAGTTTGTGTGTTTGGACACCACGTCGACCAACGTAGGTTCGAATTTTTGTGAACAAGCCGAAGCTTTCCGAAAATGTGGCATGGTGGTAGGACTAACTCTAAGACTAGGTAGATAGCTACCCTTAAGTTGAATTATATAGTGGGGGACAGCAGCTGAGGTAAACACCATATTTTATTAAAAAAACGGGCAGTTCCAGCAATTTACAGTATGGGACCTCGCGAATCCTTAAAGACCAAGTTCAAGGAATACGGTATCTTAACTCTGCCCTCCCAATACATTCTTGACAACTTAATGTATGTCCATAAGAATCTTGAAAAGCGAGATTTCGTAAAAAACCGGCACAATATAAATACTAGAAACTGTGACAAACTAGTTGTCCCATGTTTTAGACTTACTAAAATCAGTAACAGTTTTTTGGGAAATAGTGTTAGATTTTAAAATTTTACAACAAAGTCCCAAAGGATATTACCGATTTACCGGATTACGGATTTAAGCGTCATGTCAAGCGGGTTTTGGTGTCAAAAGGCTATTATAGAGTGGATCAATATGTGAACGATGGTGATGTCTGGAATTGACTCATCTCTGTGCATCCATTAAAAACGTTTGTGACATGTACTTAATATATTCTAAATATTATATATATTTGTTAAAAAGATAAACCAGTTCGAGTTTCTTGGCGGTTCTCGATGACTGGATTATTTTCCGAACCGGTGGTCGTTTTGACGTTCATAAGTGCCTTCTTAGGGCCTAAATTGAATAAAGTGTTTTTGATTTGATTTGAATATCTATTATCAACTGTTTATAGGTGTTGTTCTGGCAGCTGCATTTGAGAACCAGTCCCCTATAGGTCTAGCGTTTTTATAGTCTTGGACCACATTACCATTTAACATCAGGATGGATTGTAAACAAACACTAAAAGTTACGAAGTATATAAACAAAATAATACGAGGCAGTCATGAGGGTCAGATAAAGTAGGCATGTTATTGACCCATACTATTTAATTATGTAAAACTACATGGATTTAATTTTTTATTAGTTATAAAGTGAGACTTAATATATAGCGATAGTTCTCAAACGTATACGCTTGAATAATTTTTATATTTGATATAAACTTATAAACGTTTACCTTATCGAATAACGTTTTAATAGTAAGAATTTATTTACTTCATTAAATCATTTATTAACCCCCACGAGCCATTTTCTACCTTACACCGTTCGCGATATATACGATAATCGCATACGAATGGCATTTTAACATAAATATCGCTCGCTTGCTCACCGTGCCACAAATCTCAGGCGGTACACAAATCACGAAGTATAACGCTACCTATTTCCATATCACATGAACGCGCAGAAGGCATACGCAGCTAAATGTATCCATGACACGATAGCGCAACATCGTGGTGCCTTTGAACCGGGCGAGTTACTTGCTCGAGTTTCAAGCGTGTAATCATGGTTATTTATTAAGTGTTTAGATATAACTAGCGGGCCCGGTGGTCGTTGTCCTGTCTTGATAATAAAAAAAAGTCTAAAACTCAACCGCAGCACCACTTACCGGGTCCAAAAACCATTCTCGGATCCACTCGAACACGTACACAAATTTCCATCAAAATCGGTCCAGCTGTTTAGGAGGAGTTCAGTGACATACACACATACAGAAGAAATTTATATAAACTAGCGGGCCGGGCGACCGTTGTCCTACGTTGATAATAAAAAAAAATTTAATATTCAACCGCAGCACCACCTACCGGGTCCAATTGTGAATCTAAACCATTCTCGGATCCACTGGAACACGCACACAAAATTTCATTAAAATCAGTCCAGCCGTATAGGAGGAGTTCAGTGACATACACACGCACAGAAGAAATTTATATATAAAGATGATGGAAAGAAATATCAAAATCAATCATGTATTTGTTAAAAGCAACATCAATATTATGTTTACCCTTTTAATCCGTATTTATGTGAATAGATTGTTTACATAAAGCTATAACTAAGAAAACAGTAATGTGTAAGTTCGTCATGTGTCAGTGTGAGGCTATTATTGACATATCCAATTTAATTATGTTCGCTTTGATATTTAAAAAATAACTATGTATATAAATAACTAAATAAATTAATAAAAAATCAAATAATCAAAAACGAAATTAAAATCCGATACAAATTCACATTATGTATCCTTCAATATAAGTTAATCCACATAAATGGTGACATATAAAGCGATTAGTACTGTGGTAATAATACTTATAATTCGTATCCAACGAAACCAGCCAAACTATTTTTACTTTTTCAATGTATAAGAGAAATTTATTAATTCTGTTTTTCTGTATCACCCGTAAGTAAATTCTGAATTGTAATCTGCGAACATTGTTTTTAAGTTGCATCTGTGTTACCTACTAAATTATTACAGTTTATACAACTTAAAATATTTATAGTTTACATATTAAGTTTAGCAAATTAAGCTTAAAAATACAAATATTTGTAGTTATAAAAAAGACTTACGATGGCATTGGCTAGATTCCCATAATATTATGTAGTCCGGTGAAGTTGTTAAGGCCTTTCTAGGCCAATCTATAAGTTCGAAAAAAAAAACCCATAACATTATAAGGTAGTGTTAAGAGAAATGATATGCTCCACCATCTAAGTGAATAAATAGAAAGAATATTAATCATAAATTCATAAAGAATCATCAATATACGAATATAGGGTATGTGTAGTTCGACTGTCCCAAGCGTTGGCGTGTCAAGTCAACTGGCACGGGATGTCGCAGTAAACGGAGCACGCGTGCAAAGTTGAATACTCAACCGCGAGTGGTGTTTAACGTTAACCATTCTTCCGTGAGTGGTATACATAAAAAGCTATTACCAACCCATGGGATATGAATATGTTATGATAATATTACATGCGCTAAACGTATTTATACCTATACCTACATTATATTCTCGGAATATTATTACTATAAACTAGCGACACACCTCAGCTTTACATGGATGTTTTATGTGACCTCAAATGTCTCTCAAGTATATAGATTCATTTTTTTGTATTTCTGATCTATATTATTTGCCCTACATAACTAAAACTTTTACAGAAATGTTTAATAAGTCAGTTGTTCTTTAGTAATATGTAAAATATAGAAATTATTACGTTGTGTATTCTTTTCTGTAGTCATTTTTAAGATGGTAGTCCGTAGTACATTATTCTTATGTATCATATAAGGTTTACCCGGCATTATCAATGTAAGCATCCGAAAACGACTTCTTTGAACTTCATTAGAATATATCAAGTTGTTTCAATTTTACATAAATAAAATTTAAATGTATTATAAATATAGACCCTTCGAAAAGTATTCTCCAATCGATGGAGTAACTGTATCAAAATCTGTTGCAATGTTTAAAAAAACTTAGATATCACACACAGACCCAGAAAACTATTTTGTTTTTAGTATTTACTAGTTAATTCTCGCCCGCTTCGTTGAGCATTAAAATATGGCAAAGTGTCAATTGAATGAATTGAATCATGCAAAAGCGTTAATTATAAGAATATTTCAATTCCTTAAATATTTATTACAATATATTCCTTATATATTTATGAGTCTTCGTGTAATTCCAGCCCGAGTCGAGTGCGACGATACCGAATGGCGAGCACTGGCAAACATCAGATATGTGAAATGGAGGCGCATGTGTCACAGGACAGCCTCGCCACTTCATCGCGGCCCCGTACCGCGGAACCCTCCACCGATTCTCAGAGCGAATCCTATAATAACAACAAATACGCAAGAAGAAGAAAAAGATTCCTTATATATTTATACCAGTTGTGTCATATGTACCCGAGTGCTGAGCTACGAAAGAGAGGGAGTAGAAAAGATTGCATTTAGCAGAGATGCGAATATTAACATAGATTTGAGGTGTAACTAGAATGGATAAAATTATGGATGAGTGTGTCAGAGGAATTTTGAAAATAGCACCAGTGACAAAGAAGTTGAGGATTATAGGTTGGCATGGTACGGGCATATTATGAGAAGAGATGAAAGTCATGTAACTAAGAAAGTTTTAAGTATGAAGGTGGATGGATATAAAAGTAAAGGAAGACCGAAAGGTATAGATGAATTGTGTGAACAACGATATGTGTATAAAAAGTGTGAATACTGAGATGACATCTGAAAGGGGAGAGTGGAAAAGGAAAATATGTTGTGCCGATTCTAGTTAGGTGGGATTAGGGTAAGAACATGATGATTATTTATTCGTTACAAATAAATACCAACAGTGTTTAAGAATTTAACCGTTCTTATTGTTGTTTCAGTTACTAATACATCACGTTCTCCAATCTTTTTATTACTGAGGTTTACACACAGACAATACAGAGGATACACACAAACAAAATTGAAAACGTTTTTTGTTGCAGAGAGACGTGGCAGAAGCCATTCAATTGTAGACGGAAGCTGCAAAGTAACATTCAATCAAGTACTGTTTTCTTTATAGCCAATAGATAAATGAAATTTGTAGCCGTAAATGGTTGTCTATTATTTGAAGTATGTATAGATAGAATTATATTTTATCTATACTAATATTATAAAGAGGTAAACTTTGTGAGTTTGTGAAGTTGTAGGGGGTAATCTCAGGAACTACTGCTCCGATTTGAAAAATTATGTAAGTGTTATATAGCTCATTTATCAAGGAAGGTTACAGGCTATATATCATTACGCTAAGACCGAGAGGAACGGAGCACTAATGAAGAATGTTTCAAAATCGGGGTTTTTCTTCTTGAGAGCTTCCGCTGCGTGTTAGCATTAGGCGAAAATAACTATTCCACGCGGACGAAGTCGCGGGCAGACGCTTGTGTTGTATATAAATAAAATGACATTACGCAAAGACTATTAGATAGATTTCGATTTTTTTTTAAATTTTACTTCTGTTCCGCTATCTGTTTTTTTTGTTGTTGTGGAAAACTGGGGCAAGCGGTGTTGTTTTAGTTGCTAATATTTCGCTCTCTCTCTATTACTAGTTTTAGATATAACTTTTTCAGGTTCAGCTTGTACAAATAAAATCAAACGTTATTTTGCTGCAGTCAGACGTGGTAGCGGTCATTCAGTTTCAGGGGGAAGTGCGAAGTAACGTCTATTATAATATTTAATCATATTTTTTCTTATTAAACTCTTGACTGTATTACACGCAAGTCCGAACTGACAGCTATATTCAGAGCGGCCAAAAACTTTGACGAGGACTATACGTTCTACAATAAGTTACCAAAGCACTTAACCGAGTTGGCGGACGGTAAGTTTAAGCGCCAGGTCAATAATATGAAATGATTGAATCATTACCTGAACTTTGAATATGACACCTATATGCATATTCGCTAAAAATAATCACGTATAAAATGACCTATAAAAAACTCCAAAAATATATACAAAAATAAACTACATTTAATTATATGCCGACACTTCTCAATGACAGTATCAGTCAGTATTTGGCAATTATTGTCAGGGCCTTAATTGAGTAATTCAATTTTTTGAACTAATTATACTATTAACCTGGCAAGGCCTTTACAGTTTCACCAGACTACCTGAATTAAATAAAGCATTTTTGATTTTCATTAAGAATTGACGGCAACCACCAAAAGATTCGAAGATGTATATAATAATGGTCTAAACCAGTCGCACTCAACCTTTCTTTTAAAGGGGCCAGAAACACGTTTCACTCATGGTGTCGCGGGCCGCAAACTACAAATATTTAGGTTTTAAACAAAAAAGACGTAATTTCAAATCAACCACGTATTATTAATGTAGTGAAAAATGGTTTTCCAATAAAACAAGCTAGGTATAACCCTTATATCATAAGGACCGGATTTTGTTCGGGTTATCTGGGATTCATTTAATTTACTCAGCGTGCACATCGTTTTTCTGGTGGGCACGAAATTTAAAATAATTGAAAATAAAGTATAATCTGGTGGGCTAACTATAAACATCTGGAGGGGCCGCAGGTTCACTATCGCTTGTCTAAACCAACCAAATAATTAGCCTTTTAATAAACACGCGTTATGCAACCTGAGAAATATATCGCAGAAAGCCCACACACGTGCGCGATAAATACGATTGTCATACACACGTATTGGAGAAATTTATGTATGTGTGTGATCTAAGCCTTTCGTTGGCGTATACGTGACTACTTCACGATTGATGTGAATTTTCGTGGGTGTGGTAACATAGACGCACACATAAATGGATTTACAGTTTTAAGGGTGCGAAGTTTTTTACTATTTAAAAAAATCTTTATTCAAACAAGAGAAAAACGTAAAAAGGTTATGTTTAAAGCAGCTTCCTCCATTTATAGGTGACCAGGTATTGCCCGTGGACTCGCTCGCGTTAATTAATATTTAACTTATTCCTTAGAAACTATGCGTACGCTGACATTGTGGAATGGGTTACCCGGCACAGTATTCCCTGAGAATTATGATATGGGTCTCTTTAAAAAGGCATTGAAATACACCCTTCAAGGGCAGCAACGTAACTGCGATTGGAGGTGTCCATAGGCGACGGTAACCATTTACCATCAGATAGGCCGTCTGTCTGTTACCTGCTCTTTAGCATAAAAAAAAAGAAACGGCACTTTTTTCTGGTTAATGGACTGGACTATATGTATTTTCCTGTATTTATGACAACATATATGAAAAATTTCATGATGATTGGTTTAGTGTTTACATTTAGTTTTTTGCATTTTTAATATTAATTAGAATATATAATGAGACTTTGAAAACTTAAGTGTGGTATACATCAATTCTCCGGTCTCCAGAATAACTAAATCACACAATAAATACAAAGAACTACATATATTTGGCATAAAATTATGTAAACTTTTAATTAAAAAATATTAATTTGTTACACATTTTAAGCTTTTAACCTTCATTTTAAACGTGATTTATGTTTCAGCTTCAGGTTTCTTCACTTTTTATTAACTCGTGTTACTTTGATATGCAAGCTGCGTTTAATTAATAAATTGAACACTGCAACTAAAGTTTTAAGTTAGAATATCTGTATGGCATCGGCTAATGTAACATTTAAATAATAATAATAACCATAAATCAATAAATAAAATGATTTGACGGCTCTTAAAGATTTCACAGCAGGTTTATCTATATAAAGATCCTGTAAAAGCGGTATAAAATTATATCTAAATTTGGTAGGTATTCGAATAAATTGAAATTCTCCTATTTATTGACATAATTTCTTAGCAAGAGAATTTAAAATATATACATATAAATAAAATTAGACTTTCTATTAATCTGGATTAATCTCAAAAACGGCTGTTCGAGATAATTGTTCAACATATTTTAGTTTGTCGTTAAGAGATGGCGCCACACTACAGTTAGCTCGCGCTTTCATATGGTCGCTGTCTTTAACAACATGCGGCTGTCGATCAAAGATAATTCAATTAGCCAGGTATATACTCAATTGTCCTCTTGTATCGTCGTTATCCGAGTCGTTGTCTTGGTTGTTTTATTTAATGTGGTCGTGTTGGTCGAAAAAGTGTGAGTCGACAACATTTCCGTAAACAACGGCTAAGCTGATTTTGATGAGACTTTTACTAACTAATAGTGAATTTATCAAAATATCACCACACTACTACATATTATTATTTATTTCCATAGGAGCTAAGCATTAATGGTAGAAAATAACCGAGTTACCTTAAGAATTGTAGAAAATTATTACGGGTAATTTAAACTGAAATAAATACAATTAATAAATTAAATACAGCCCACGATTAATTCAGGTAAAATCCGCAGTACGCGTGAAAGATTAAAACAATTTTCACGAGAACGATGTAGCGGTCATCAGTTAGTATTACAAATAAAATGATAAAAATATCAAACCAAAATTCAGTGCCTTAACATGCAATCGACACGTGTGTGTGTGTAAAGGTAACATCGAGTATTAGTGTGACGCCTATTCAATCTTCTTACGTTCCATTTCGCAGGGACATTCGATTCTATTCCTTTCTAAACTGTATAAGCTGTGTATCTGCGTCTCTCTCGCACCTAACAGGCTTAGAACGCTGTGATATATTGTATTGGATGGATTTTTCGTATCTGGAAATGGAATTTCTTTTCTGACTCGTTGGTACCTGACGCGGCGATGTTCGATCGAGTCGCATTCGCCCGATTCTATTTTATACACGGAATATGTTAAATTTGATGTAAAATTAATGGTCCGGGAAATATATTAAATAAAATATTATCCATTACTTTATCGCGTTTCCTTTATTTTAATTTTTCAGCCGATTGGATATTTATATGGGGAAGTTTGAGACCAACGTTCACCGTCGTGTAACATTGTGACAGTGATTGCTATGTATAAGGTAGTTGCGTTGCAAAACATACGTGTTCAGTTAGATTGGGTCGAGTATTTGACGCGATATTTGAAATTTCTCACACAAGTCCCTTGAGCTTGTGTTGGATGAAAAAAATATTAGGAAGATATGAAACGACGATGGTTCAGTGGTTTATCGCGTTCTCTCGCCTCGCCGCCCGTGGGAGTTTGGTTTGAAACTATACTATTATGAGACGTATGTTTGGTTCCGCTGCTAAAAAAATATTCACTAATAATAGACGGTTGTCTATTGATATTTAAATTTATATCGTAACTAGCGTTTGCTCGCGGCTTCAGCTACGTTTATCTGTTTATAGAAGATGATACTGCACATTATCTTTGTGTAACCAACAGTCTATGATGAACTGTCTCAGATGATAGGAATCTTTCCTACATATTTGAAATTATAGTTAACCTTTATTGACGTTATCTTAACTCTACCGTACTAATAAATACACTCTATATAATTTTATGTCTGTCCGTAAAACTTTGAAAAACTGGATTTTATAAAAGACCGCCATGATCTAAATACTAGAAACAGTAAGAAACTGGTCATGCCATGTTTCAGGCTCAGTAAAACCAGTAAATAGTTTTTTAGGTAATAGTGTTAGGTTTTACAACAATCTAAACCGTTCTTGAATCTACCTGAACACACGCCAACAAATTTCATCAAAATTTGCCCAAATGTTTAGGAGGAGTTCAGTCACGCACACGGACAGAAGAATTATATATATAAAGATGTTACAAATAAACAAATAACAAGGAGCCAAATACAAAATAACTGTAAAGAGACACGATAGAATAATCGCAAAGGAACGCGCACAATTCTCATACCCGCCGGGTATTCCAGAAAATTGGTGCCTCCAAAGAATATATTTTGAATTTTTATTATGTACTATTTTCTATTCCGCTTCCAAGGTAACCCTTCCACAAAGGGGCTTCTCAAATGCGGAGACATTCTATAGGTAGGATGGGTGGGCCACCCCCTAACCCCTTCTGGGGAAAGATCTGCCACCCTGTCCCATCTCGTTTCCCTGTGAAGGATTTACCAAGTAGCACGTGTAATATACATGTGTATAAGTTGTTGTGATGTTTGAATTTTGGATATTTTTTTTTCTGTTGTGTCTAGTTGGAGATTTACGTTCGTTATACCTTTGTGACTTTGTTCTTGTGTGGGCTTGCCGATGATCAAAAAGGTTGCTTTTTTCATAACATATGTTTATTGAGAGCTACGGGGTGTATTTATTTCCGAGAATAATTTTAGTAGATGATTTTTATTTATATCTGCTACGATATGTTAGACATTTCAAATATTATTTGTGAAGCTATTGTTCTTGTGATTTTTTGTACTTAGTATTAATTAATGGTAATTACAGTAAATTAATAAATATGTTATTCATATAAACATTATTATTAATTTAAAAAAAAGGAAAATACCTGACTGAAAACATAATTAATTTTTAACTATCCTCCTCCTAAAATCTAGTTGTAACTCTCCTCTATTTTTATTACTTAAATTAGTATTGTTCAGCTTATGTCACTCCAAAAATTAAAATGAATTAAACGAATTGATTCTGATAGCTCATATAAAATTCATGAAACCGACCACATTGCAGATTGACCTAAAGAAATAAACATACTTACGTATACTCGAAAAAGATTAGCTCCCTTGTATAAAGTAGGTTAAAACACATTATTGTTGTTCCCTTAACAGTGGAAAATAACAATTATTTACATGAAACACACGCTAATGAGGCCTAATCAATTATAACAATTTGCAACTAGCTAATATGTTACTGTTGCCATTTAATTTGTTATATACGTATAGGAATTATAGCAAACTGAATATTGTATTACGGCCTTAACTTAACCGAACGTCTCGCTCTTTGCCCCGACATGACAAACAAAAAACCGGGTACAATACTGTGTGTATACACGATCTTATTCTTAACATAGGAGTACACAGGGTAATATGTTTTATAAATAATTCGCCCTCATCCCTCCTTAAGGGTTCTAATAAGGTCATTGTTTGAGTGAACGCGACACGCAAAGGATTATCCCGTGTCAATTCTAAACATGTAAACAACATCTCGTTCGACAACGGTTTATCTTTTTACACTCCATATTTCTACTGTTTGGTGTTAACACAGTTTTAAAGAAAGAAAATAAAGCTATAGAGTTCGCCAATTTGCTGGAAATCCATAATTTTAAAGCTAGCAATTGTTTCTCGAGAAAACTTCGAGAAACGGCATGATTTGTCCTTTAAGAAAGTGTACGGTGAAAGTGCGAGTATAACGTAAACCCTTGATAAGTTAAAAATTCTATAATTTAAAATATTTTGTATTTCCTTTGGATTTTAACTTATACTGGTTCTACTGTATTTTCAAAATGAAACTTTTACTGGGAAGGCTTTGAAATTCTAATCCGTAACATTTTTATGTGATGAATAGTAGTGGGGGTAAACACTGTGTCGGGTAGAGTGTTGGAAGCACATGCTCTCGTCCGATTACCGAAATTCAGCAATGTCCGGCGCGGTCACTGCTTGGATGGGTGACCACCTGAGAACACTGTGCAGTTGGCTTTTTGTTGTATTTTTTTTATTAAAATATTTTCCTGTAATACAAAAGTTTCGCTTTTACTGTGTGTATTTACGACACACCCTGTTTTTATTTTGGATAATTTGAACAATACATACAACACACATACATTTGAACAAACAATATTATAAATGTGTTATTCGAACGAGCTATATTGCTATAAAGTATTTTTGCTACACCCGTCCATCCTCAAAAACTATTTCGTTTATGATACGCTAAAGAGAGTGTGGTTTTACTCGATTTTCCTGAATTCTAGATACACCACAAATCAACGTAGAAAGATTTTTAAATTTCATTCCATTCCAAACGATCCCAATAAAATACAATAAAGATAAACGATCTGAAGATATTATTGGTCGCTGATCAACCAATAACCGAATAATAAAAGGAAACGCAATAAACTGTTCGTTATTAAGCGAATTGGATGGTAATAACATTGTATTATGTCTACTGAGCCGTGAGATATCATCGCTTTTCGATTTCAGTTGATTTTATAGTAGATTTTGTTTGGTTTAACGCTAATAAATATTTGTTGATAATAATGTCTGTGGGAACAATCTTCTGCAGATAATTTTCTTATAGCATCTCAAATCATAAAATACGTGTAATATGTGTTTACTAGCTGATCCGGCCACGCGTTGCTGTGGCTCAGTTATTATATAATTACATATTGATAATAATTCATAATTGTTGTTGATAATATGACCAATAAACATCACTTAACGATTAAAACTATTTTTTAATATAAAAAACTACTTTTTGTGACATATATATAAAAGTTAGACATATGCTGAGGGTGACTGTTTTGTAAGCATTATCAAGCTCTATAACTTTTCTCTAGAACTCAATCATATATCTCTCATTGTTAAGGCAGCGTACGTAAGAGACGTTTTCGTTTGACCGTTTTTTCTCCGACTTACTTTGCTAATCCGACTACTACAAAAAAGTATTTTAATTTTTCGGGTATAACCTACATATATAGCATATGACACTCACAAATAACATCGCTTTCTAGTGGTAAACGAATTTTCAAAATCGGTTTAGTAGATCCAGATATTAGCACCTACAACGTCACAAACTCACAAACTTTACCTCTTTATAATATTAGTATAGATTTTAATCGTGTAAGAGTTGCACGCTCGGGCTTCACAAGGATATCTAACGAGGAAATGATAACAATTGATAAATCTTCCTTTTATATTAGGACTATATAGTTAAATCACATGGCAACTGAACAATTGAACGCAATCTGTCAATTACGTTAATATTTTTGAACTCCTACCAGTAAGAATTTTGTCTTACTCACTCTCTCACTTTCTTAAATGGAGATTTTTTAACACATCTTTTACATTTTCTGTGTGATAAAATGTGGTGGGGGTAAACACTGTGTCGGATAAAGTGTTGAAAGTGGTGATCATGCGATCACCGAAGTTAAGTAATGTCGGTCGTAGTCAGTACTTTGATAGGTGACCGGCTGTGCACACCGCGCGACGTTGGCTTTTTGTTGTTTTTTATAATTAAAATGTTTCCCTGTTATACAAAAGTTTCACTTCTATCGTGTGTTTTTATGTCTCACCCTTTTTTATACAAACCTTGTCAGTGGGCAGTCGTTTTGAAGTGATGAGTTTGCATTATTATTCTTTAATTGAATTCTACTTATATAGATAAGTTATGTGCTAACGCCACGGGAGAAGACATTTGTTATAAAACTGAGTTACACTTATTAGGAAATAGTCCGTAATAAATTAATACAAATAAGACTGCACATTGTTGTTTGAACAAAAAAACTACAGTGTTAAATAAATGAATCAAAGTTATTTATTTTATGAAGGGATCCAAAAGGGGAACAACAGACAAACGGTCAAGCGGTCAAATAAGTAATTTAGAGGACACACAAATAAAGTGATATAATAAAAGAAGTTAGACAAACAAAGTAATGAAGCATTTATAAAACATCCTTATACGGATGAGAGACGACCTATATATTAGTTAACTTCTAATTCACTCTTGGAATGAATAAGGACCAATAATTAGGAATCGTCTTCAAGAGTACTGCGACCGTGACATTATCATAACATTTTTAGTTACAGCCGTAATATTTTTATACCATATTCATAAAACATTCAAATATTTACTTATTATTTTAATTATTAATATACTAAAATTAGAAAAAAGTCATGAAAACCTTTGTAATTACATAACTGACGTTAGAGAATAGAATGGAGAATAAATTAAGATTTTATAAAGAAATTCACTCCTCAGAATTGGGTCAAAACACAATCGTACTCAACAAGTGTCCCAATTTCTCAACAAATCCCTTGTTTAACACGCCTTAATGTCTCCCTGTGGCCCCCTATTGACTCATTACGCCCGGGGCCTAATAGACCCCGACCTACCGCAACGCGTTCCACGTTCAAAATTAACTCGGATAAGAACAAGGAGTGAGAAAGAAAATAAATCAGTGTATGAGAAAGTCTCAGGGAGTTTGTTATATATTTAAAAAAATGGCAAAAGGAAGCTCTCATAAGTGATTGCTTGACGGTTTCATGCAATAGTTTGCATTTTTTTAAATCTTTTTTTTTGTTTGTTACTTAAAAAATATAAAAAGGCTTGTTTTGGACATGTGTAGTCGAAAAAATTAAATTGTCTTTAAACATAACTGATGTTCACGGCTTTTCCTGAAATAAAAGTTAATGTAAAGATAAAATAAGTTACACATATTGTAACCCTGTTTCTTGAATTTTAAGTTTTGAAATACTTAATGGTATTACGGTAAACGTTTCGCAATTATTTTTTACATATTTAAGTTTCAATGCTATTTTTATTTAACACTTTCTTTTATTACAGAACTAACTGATTCCGGCGACTTCGTCTACGTCGTTAATTATCTCAATTGTTTTGTTATATCTCAAAGGGATTAGGCAACGTTTTTGACGAATGCTCCCCGGCGGCTTGACTTTTCCGACACTTTCAACATTTATCGTTATATTTCAACCAATTTACTTTCTCAATTTACAATCTTGACAAATTGTATACCTAAACCTTCCTCGTGAATAATGAATTAATGAAAACCATATGAAAATCCGCTCAGTAGTTTTTGAATTTATCGCGAACAGACAGACAGACGCGGCGGAGGACTTTGTATTATAATATGTAGTGATAAAATCATGGCTTTTTGGGCACTCGTGAAGATACTGTATTTCTTAAGTCGAAAAATATATTGTAAAATTTAATTTATTATATGACTAATTTAATAGCGATTATTTTTAATTCAATGATTTGTTTAAAAAAAATGTTATCTCATATTTTGACGTAAAATACAATACTAATTAATCGCCAGTTTGATTGATGATTTTAGATAACCGTCTCTTAATATTTTTTAAATGTGTATAGAAAATATGTCTAAATAGTGTAAGCTTTCTAATAAGTGTTAATAAATTAGAAATATACAAATTTGACTTTTTTATTTTCCTGATGTCTTTGCACCGTTTTAATTGTTACCTGTGTATATCGCAATATACACGTGGGTAAATAAATGAATACGTTTATTACTAAGGATATAACAAGCTACATAGAACAAATTTCACTTTCACTTTAAAACTATCTGCTGAATATATTTCAGGGGAAAGTCCAATTAAATTTCCCGTTTTCACTATCGCATAACGCGGTCCCGGCCCGGTATAATTAAACGTTTCATGAATGGGAGCGTAAGGGACGGAATGAATTAGAAAAGGACGGAATTGTCTGCTTGACGTAATCAGTTTTACGGTAAGCGCAAATTATATGGGGATGCGGGGTGTTGAATTAATTTATATCAAGGTCGCAGCTTCAATTTTGAATACGGAACAGCCTGGATCTTATTATAATACTCGTTTGCGAACACAACTTTGTTTTTGTTTGTTGTTTCGTAGAAATTATGTGTTGCATTCGGAACAGTTGTGAGATTTCTTTTATGTTGTGTCTTTACATTTTAAAATGACCTAAATCCAATTTTAATCTTTCATATAACATGTTTAATTTTTTAAAGATTTCCAGTTTTCAAATGCCGAGAATGAAGTTCAAATTTTATCATCTTTAAGGTTTTTAGTTATCTTTTAAGATCTTTATATTTTACATATAACATATTTGAAAATCTTTAAAAATAACGTACAATGTTAGGAACGGCTTAAATTGGGTTTAGCTAATTTTGAAATGTAAGGACTCATTTATTATGCTTTGCCCGCGGCTTCATTCGGATTTATGTACATTTATCAATCGGAAATAGTATTTTTAATTTAAAGTTTATCCTAAGTTCTTTACAGTAACTCTGACAATTTGTATGATAAATTTCATGACGATCGGTTAAGTAGCTATGGTGTGAAGAAAGCTTAATAAACAAACTCACATACACATTCATAATATTAGTTAGAATTAGAACTAGTTAGGATAATATTTACAAGTTTACAACACTTATTAATTAAGCTACCTTTGATAATTTTTATCTTTTTTTATTCTCGAACTGACTACGCTATTAATTAGCCTACCGTGTTTCGCATTTCGTGTCGGATATTTTTTTCTGAACTAACTCGGTTCGATAAGGGAAGAAAATGAAACTCTTTTCAATTTCATGTGTAAGCTGAGATGATATGTGTAATGTTGTTGCAGTGATGAAAGATTTTGTGTCACTGTATTCGCGCGAGTAGCGTACTTAAGGGTACTCCATGCCGAGATAACGGACCTAGGCCTGAGTCGCTGCCAAGGGGGTCCTAGTCTGGTGTGCGGAAGCGAAATTTACCCCCAGACCACGGCGTGATTTGTGGTTACGCGAACGTAGGCGTGAACACGCTCTGTTTGGAGAGACAGGCTGGTACTGATCGTTCGCTGTTTATCCCTTATAAAAAGTGTAAAGATATATAGCCTAGACATTAATGTGAATCGACTGGTAGGGCTTTTTCTAAGTCTGCCGGGCTAGCTATCACCCTCAAGATGAAATTCTGTCGCCAACTTGTTGGTATATTCTGGCAGCTGCACTCGAATCAATGCCCTCATTCTGTTTAGCGTGTTCATAGTCATTTAATATCATATGAGACTGTGGTCAAACGCTAATCGTACAAAAAGAAGCTGTTTCGGAAATTATCTCGAAACAATTACAAGCACCTCAATTTACAAAGAACTAGCGGCCCCGGCGGACGTTATCCTACCTTGATAATAAAAAAACTGTGACAAATTATATACCTAAATTTTCCTCATAAATCACTTTATCTTTTGGTGAAAACCGCATGAAAATCGATTCAGTAGTTTTTGATTTTATCACGAACAGACAGACAGACAGACGTGGCAGAGGACTTTATTTTATAGCATGTAGTGATATAGATTATTTGAAATTAAAACAAGACATTTTGAAATTACACCTTCAGTGTCACAGTTTTGTTTATGATCGTTATTTAGTACATACTCTAACTCTTTTTAGTAGAAAAACTTAACCACCACAACTATAACATGTTCTCTTGTACGCCGCTGATAAAAATTAATTAAAACTGATGTTGAGGTTCATCTAGGTTGCATTTCTTATAACTCTATTTAGCGTAATCGCAAAGACGGAATTGCGATCCAAATAATTGAAGTGAAAACGTCTTTAGGCGCGTTGAGCGGTATTTTTGGCAGGCGATAAACTTGTAATTTCGCGTCATGCCATTGGTTACCGCCCGTATTGCGCTTGCGCGGCTTACGTCAGACTAGCGGCGCGTAGTATAGGAGCCTGTGTACGTCATATATTGATATTCTATGTTGAGATTTTGCGTCATATATTTTATTAACTAATGAATTATTTAAAAATGTATATAATTATTGTTCGGAGTACCAATAGATGGGAAAACCAGGCTAATGTTAATAATATCAACTTATAAATGATGAAATTTAAATAATTCACACTGTAATTAAAAATTCAGAACAGAACACAATTATTATATTGTATTTAGTTTTCACTTCTGTCGGTAGTCCTCAAGACTTCGACTTTTTTTCTTAATTTTTTTCTAAAAACGTCGTTTTATTAAAACAACAATATGGACGCTATTTGGTATCACTTCTATTTACTATTTTGGAAGTGAAACTTTTTTGAGTAAAGCAATACTATAAAATCTTCTCAGTGGTTTCTGTATGTCGAAAAACCCGCTCTACTGACTCTATTCGATACTTCGCTTTCCTGTATAACCGAGTGTACATTCAGTCACTAATGGTTGGGTTAATTTATAGCTTCTTTAAAATACATACGTTTAAAAGTAGCGCTCCCTCCAATTTGTCTCAATTTAAATTACTCGAACAACAGTCTAAAAGCCGCGTCTACGTTGTCTATAATAAACCAATAAAAAAAAGACTCGCCAAAGACTGTGTCACGCTTCATCGAAACCGGCGTTTTTCTTGAGAAAAGAGCAAACCGACAAATTACAAATGGAAACAAAACCGGTACGTCTCGCGACAAAGGGAAAAAAAATCGAACGCCGTGAAAATTTGAATAAGGAATCATTTCTTTATTCCTTTTTTTCCACTGTCAATCATTTGTCTGAGGCAAGGGAAATCGCTATTTTCTTTGTTGATGGATGGGATTATTTTTGAGAAGGGAGTCTGTTTTCGCTTGCTGTAGAGTGTAGTGTTACGTAGTTCATATTTCATTATTTATATTGTCAGTGCCTCGCCCACTATTCGAATGTAATTCAGTGTGAACGCGAAACGCGTACGTTAGAAGCTTTTGTTTTAGATGTTTTAGAAGCGTAAAACTTCTTTGAGCATTTAAATTTTGATAACATAAAATGAATTATAACATATAGTAATATTGCTGCACTTACAAATGCAAGTGGTCGAAAATAGCCTATAATAAGGTACTAAGGTTTTCTTCGCCTATTAATGTACATAAAGATTATTATTTATATTACTTTTTTTCTCTAAATGCTAAAAATTATAACGATTATTGGACACACATATAGAGAACGTGAAATATGTCGAATAGAAACTAATAAACAAACGTTTCGACTCGTCGACGGTTTGTAAGAAAACGAATTACATTTTTTTTATAACATTATAAAGCTCGCTAAAACTACTAGACAAAATAAAAAAAACAGGGTACATCGGCAAGACATAGGACGTAAGTGACACTTTTGTATTACATTTAATTATTCATCAATCCCTTTTGAGTAACGTAGATTGACACGCAACCAAGGACAACGAGACAGCAAGAAGAGAAACTGTGTATACTCCCACCACTTTTCGTCACACAAAAAGGTTTCGGATCGGATTTTCAAAGCCCTCACATAAGAAGTATGTTCAGTGTGTTCCCTCCTTCCTATTACACGGGACCCTTCAAGCGTAACGTGAAGGGGCATTTACGCAGGCCGGCATGATAGCGGCGACTGGCGAAGGGTGGCGTCTCTCTCGGTGGTCGCCGTTGTTTTTGGATTGTACTGTGCTTACCATCAGGCATAGTGCAGTCACTTTCCCGTGCTATAATAAAAAGAGCTTCACTTAAAAAAATATATGTTAAGAAACAGAATAGAAAAAAGTACTGTACTGTTGTATTTTCACCTATTTATATACAAATTTGCATCGAACAATAGATTTGTTCCTCAAAGTTAAATGTTTATAAATCATGATAAAAAAAAACTATCTCGACGTATAAGTGATTATTATTGATATAACATATTAAAACCGTAATTGTGATTGGTTAATTAATTTCGTCTTTAATATATTACCGTTTCGTATATAGCATTCTCGTATTAAGAATATTTCAAAATTATACAGTTAAGACAAATATTAATCTTTTTTTATTTATAAATGTCGCCTTCACGTATCTTAAACTAAGTCAAATACCCGAGACAATGACACGCGTAGACATAAGAAGGCGTCATGCCAATTGACGTGACGGCATGGATGTTTCACATCATAAATTAAATAAAGCCCTTTTACTATCAATGTTTGTTGAGTTATTTGTTGGTGTGCCCATAATATCGCCACCTCTTATAGCTAAAAACTCTATATAACGTAGAAATTAGTACCTTAAAATATGTATATAATATGTATATATAATATATACAGACATTCTCTATTAAGAAGAAATACGTTCATTATTTAAACGTCACAAAAAAATTGCAGTAAGTATTATCAATATTATTGTTTCTACTTACTCTTCATTAGAATTATAATTTCTATTCGTTCTCATTAATAGATACACTTGACAAATGAGCCTTTTTTGTGTGGGGCTGCGTTTCAAATGACTGGCCTCAAAAGCCCTCCTAAAATTAGCATGTCATTATTTTAGGGCACCTCGTCATTTAACAGCATGTAAGATTGTGTGAACCGTAACGCAAACGCTAAAACCCAAGTTTAAAAAAATTAACCGTCCGGCGACCATTCCCTACTAGCAGGATGGCGAACGTTGTCCCGCCCTGATAATAAAAAAACTTTGACAAATTATACTGAAGCCTTCCTCATGAATCACTCTATCTACTGGTGAAAACCGTATGAAAATCCGTTCCGTAGTTTTTGAGTTTATCGCGAACAGACAGACATACAGACGAGGGGGAGGACTTTGTTTTATACTATGTAATGATATAGATTCAAACAATTCTTTACCAATATAGAACGATCTAATCAAAAAAGTAATACATAATCAATATTTGTCTTTATATGAAAATTATTGGGAAGATATATCCGAACCGCTAGACATGTAGATTGGCGCTCGACTCGCATGGTAATTCAATGTTTCCTTTACCTACCGCATTACCTATTCTACGCCGTCCTTTGTATTTGGTTAAGGGTGTATTTACATCGCGGGACGTTTAAGTCATCCGACACGATATATCGTATCGTGGAAGATATTCGCTAATAATAATGGAATTATTTTAAATCGCTAAGTGTTAATATTTAAGATATTTTAAAGATACACACAAATTTTCATGGAGAATACTCAAAAGCTTATTAATATTTGAGTCGTTACTTTTGAAAATGAGCCAAGACCAATATTACCCGTTTATAAGATTTACTAGCTTCTGCACGCGACTTCGTTGGCGAGGAATAGTTACTTTGGGCTAACGCTAACATGCCGCGGAAGCTTGAAGATAAAAAAACCCTTATTTTGAAACATTCTTCATTGGTATTCTGCTCCTATTGGTTTTGATGATGATATATAACTTTCCTCGATAAATGCGCTCTCTAACACTGAAAGAAAGAAACTCTTATGAACAACACATTTTGGACTTTGTTCATGGTTTTGCGGGGTGGTAGGGTGTCTGCGGGGTGGTAGGGTGTTTTGCGGGGTGGTAGGGTGTCTGTACCCGACTGGATCGCGACCACCGTACACCAGGTGGAACACCCGCTATAGTGGCACGTTTGGGCGTGTCGCGTTCCGGGATCAGCCGGTGTATATCCAGCAACCGGGGGGGGGGCAGTTTCAGGCCGGCATGACAGCGGCGACCAGCGATGGATAGTATGTCTTTCGTCGGTGGTCGCCATTGTTTTTGGATTGTACTGTGCTTACCATCAGGCACAGTACAGTCACTTTGCCGAGCTACGATAAAAAAAAAAAAAAAAAAAAAAAAATCACACCAGTAGTTCCTGAGATTAGCGCATTCAAGCATACAAACTCTTCAGCTTTGTGATATTAAAGTATAGATCCTTCTGTCCGTGTGTATGTGACTGAATTCCTTCTAAACGGCTGGACAGATTTTGATGAAATTCGTTGTATGTGTTCAGGTGGATTCAAGAATTTAGATTCACAATTAGACTCGGTAGATGAGGCTGTGGTTGAATAGTTATCTACAAGATATAATAGTCTTTGGTTGTGACTTCGTTGTAAGTATTAGATATCGTAGGTTGTAAAACGCACTTTTGTTCGGGGACGGCGCGACGTCTACTGAATCGTGAGTTTTCGCCTCTACCTCGTCAACCCTTGGAATACTTTGTAGAACTTTGAGTTCTTTCGTGCGTATATTCGGTCTGTTAACAAACGGCCGCGGTTTTGGGATGATAAAGGTTTTTCTAGGTCACGATGTATTTTATATCCTCAGTGTTTTTCCAGCCAATTAAGTGTAGATTATAATTTCATGATTTGTTTTAACATTTCTATCTCCATAGCGTCCAGTAACCACATCAAGACATAGACCACTCCACCAAACACAGGCTGGCAACGCATTAGTGACTCCCTTGGTGTTGTTGGTGTCTATGAATGGAGGTGATCTCTTGACATCAGGTGACCCGCCGCTATGATATAAAAAAAAGCAAAAAAGTGATATATTTTTTCGTATGATAGTAATAAAGTTTAATTTTAAATTTTTGTCGTATTAATACGTCCATGTCATTTAATTATGTCAGATTCTAAAATGTTACATTTTAAATTATATATTTGTTAAAAAAACATATTGTTATTTCTAAATTTTGTATAATACTTAAAGACATTAAGCAAGTCGGTAATGATTTTAGTACATATGTACTGTATAAAATGTAATATATATAATACTAGCGGTCCCGGCGGACATTGTCCTGCTTCGAAAATAAAAAATATATCTAAAATTCAACCGCAGCGCCCCCATGTCCAATTGTAAATCTACACCATTCTCGAATCCACTCAAACATGCACACAAAATTTCATCAAAATCAGTCCAGCCGTTTAGGAAGAGTGCAGTAACATACACACGTACAGAAGAAATTTATATATAAAAATTACTACCAATTGATAAATATATTCATATAACTAATATTATAAATGCGAAAATGAGTTTGTTGTGCTTTCACGTCTTAACTGTTCAAATGATTATCATAAAATGTTGCATTGACGATGTCAGAAGTATTTAATCTTTTCTATACTACATACTTAACCTAGTATGTACCTTTATCCAAAAGAATTCACTTTTCCCAATAGATCATTAAAGTCTACCTTAACGCGTGTGAAGCCGCGAGCAAAAGCTAGTAAACTATAAAAACAGACAGAAAATATAACTGAAGTAATAATACATATTAGAAAGTCAGAAAAATATGTGTTACACTGCAAGGCGCTTCGAGCGGTATTTTTTGTCAGGAGATAAACTTATAATTCCGCGTGATGACATGCTAGTAAGCGTGACCGAGCGTATTACGCTTGCGTGACTTGCGTCAGAGTGGCGACGCGTGGTATAGCGACCTGTGTACATGCAATATTGCCATTTTGTAGTTTATCATAGGTTTAATTGATTAATACAATTAACAAGAATGTATATAATTATTGTTCCGTGTGCCAATAGATATATACCAGACTAATATTATTAATTTATATTTATATTATATACAAATTTAATAGTAAATTCACACTATAACTAATTTATAAAGAGAATGCAGTTGTTTCATTGTTATAAATTTTCACTTCTGCCGGCAGTCCTTATGACTGCTTCAACTTTTTTTTGTTGTAATTTCGTAACATATCAATCAGTAATTGATGAAAAGGCAAAAATAAAGCGTCTTTAGTTAGTAAGCTCTAAGGGCGAATAATCTGGCTTATGTCGTATGGAAAACATATATCAGTAATTGCTTACATTTGTATATGGAATTCATGTAGATTACTTTTTTTTATGTCATTGAAGGCAAACGAACAGGCGGGTCACCTGATGTTAAGTGATCACCGCCGTCCATGGGCACTAGCAATACTAGGGGAGTCGCATGTGCGTTGCCACCTTGTGTTTGGGGGGACGGGGATAGGGTAGGGAGTGGGAGGAGAGGAAAGGGTAGGGGAAGGGGAGTAACGGGAGTTGGGCTTCCAGCACTCTCAGTGACCGAACGAAACGCAACAATGCAAGCACCGTTACTTTACGTCGGTTTTCTATGAGAGGGTGGTACTACCCCGGACGAGCCGACCCATTCATGCTGAAACTATTAATAGTTTCACCTACTTGGATTGTACTACGCTTAACATCATCTTCAAGCATAGCATATCACTTTGCTATGTAAAAAAAATGCAAACATTTTAGTGTACCTATCACACTCACTCAAAAATAGAATTAGGTTAGTGCGAGCAGTGCTACCAATTACTCCACGTTATGATAAGTCCACAGTATGAATTTCGCATTACGATGAAGCTCTCGTATCTATTATAGAGTTTTTGTACTAATATGTTAGATATACATACATATATATTGCTATATTGTGAATAAATGGATTGAGACAGGTAGACACAATCCGAATGATGACCCCCATGCCTATTGAATGGAAACATCCTATTTAAACGTTCTGTAAATAATATATTCATATAATATTACATCAGCCACTCAAAAGGCCTAGAAATGAATCATGCATGCCATAACACCTCATCGCGAATCGTGACGCGTACATACCCTGTTAGTCTAAGAGCTGCGGTGTTATGATACACTTTATCTGTAAATCTAACGTGTCTGTACTTTTTTGATTTTCGTGAAAAAAAATGTTGCAGGTGTCTAGGAATAAGTAATAGAATACATTTCAATCATTTTTGAAAATGTCTGTCTGTTGTCTGTTTGTATGAACACGCATGACTGCTAAAGTACAGAATTTACAATAAAACCTCACAAATCATAAAGCATATCGTCGGAAGTAACTTACTCTTTATTTTATTAAAATTGGTCTACTCTATCAAAAGTTATTGTAATTTGAATGAGGCTGAGGTAAGTAGAGAGAAGAATAGTAATCTATATAATACTAGGGGGGGGGTGCCACCGCCCCTCCGAGGTCTTGTTCTATTTCATAAAACGTACGAGAGCGGGAAGATTAGTAATACACACGTATACAAGAAATATAATAATTATAACTTATTTGTTTGGTTGAGCGCGCTAATCTCAGGAAGTAGTGGTCCGATTTGAAAAAAAATTTCAGTGTTAGATAAATCATTTATCGATGAAGGCTGTAGGCTACATATCATCACGCTGAGACCCATAGGAACGGAGCACCAATGAAGAATCTTTCAAAATCGGGTTTCTTTTTCGTTTTAAGAGTTTCCGCTGCGTATTAGTTAGCCCAAAGTAACTATTCCACGTGAACGAAGTCGCGGGTAGATGCTAGTCTGTACATAAAATAATCGTCTTTTTCATATATCTACCATATTATAACGTAACATTTGTGATAACGTTTTTGGAATTATTTTTGGAAAATGAAAATTCTTTTTTTTTTTCAAAAACTATAAGAGAGTTAATTATATACCATAAAATACAAAGATGGTGTAGCACAAAAATTGTCAGCTCTTCACCGCATGTACTTGAGAACATAACACATGCTTAGTTACAGGGAGCACGTGAATAAACCGTTTCAGACTCAAGCCACATTAACTCTATACTAGTACAGCCTGCCTGAACTAGATGGCGGTGTCACGTACAGCGGGCGCCGCCGTGTCACGCGTTCGGAATTCGAAATTGAAGGGAGTATTTAAACCTGCAGCAGTAAGTAGGTGGATTCCGTCTCTTTAGCAAATATAACTCGATTGTGACTTGAATAAGAGCCAATTGTAGCGGGAGCGGGTGCAGTCGCACGTAAGTCGTGACGTTCGATTTTCAAAAATATGGAGTGCATACGTTCAGAATTTTTATTAAAACCTTATTTACACTACACCTCTATATGTTTCTGAATGGAGTTTTTTATCTATGTTTACCAAATAGGTGATTCTCATTACTCCATTATTACCTGTAAGTACTTAAGTCTTATTTACAAGGGGTATTTCAAAGTACTTTAATATTGCTTTAGTCATATTTATTAAATTAAGGACTGGAAAAAATCTCGATCTTCAAATAAACTTAGTTATTTTAAATTACAGATAGAAGAATGATTTCATATGAATGTTTGGAATAAACGTATGTGTGGTATTCTTATGTATCAATTCATACAAACGACTGGCAATAGCCCGGAACTTTAGGATGTAGCAGTAACATATGGTGTAACGCTACCTAATGGTAAGCTTTAATAAAAAAGATAGCATATAGGCCTTTTATTTAAGAAACATTAAGGTGTAGCAACTTTCACTAACATTAGTGTTTGCCTTTATTGATCTAAGATATATATATATATATATAAACCATTTTTTATGCGTGAAATACGGAAATAAATAATAATAATTACGGGTAATAAATCGAATATTATCTTAAGGTCAGTAATGAAAAATAAGCAATGTAAAAGCGAAAAGTAAACGAATACTTTTAGTATATACTTATATCAATGTAAGAACCCAAAGCAAAATTTAATGACCTTGTTTAAATAAAAATAAAATAAATAATTATTTAGTAAAGTATTACTTAATATAAAATTCATTATGAAAGCAAACATAATTGAATAAGTAATTTAATATCGAAACTCGAGTTTTATAAATAGCCCGTGGAAAGGTGATCAGTTAAGACGCGGCATATTTCTTTAAAATTGTCAGTGTAATTAATGAGCTAGCTATATTATGCTGATAATAAAGTAAAATAAAGTAGGTGTTGACAAGCGAGAGATAAAATTGTATTTTACTGTCATTGGCTTCTTACTCTGTAACTCAGAGTTTAATTTCATTGGAAATTCAAAGATAAACGTCGAATATTAATCTGTATAATGGACATTTTTAAATTAGGAACATGATTATGCACAGATTAAAAATCAATGTTTAATTTTTATCAACACTTTATAATGAAATTTATATCCCGTTTAAATTTCGAATAAGAAGAAATATATTTTTTATGTCACTGGCGGCTGATAAAAAAATATTCTAATCCCACGTCGTTGGTGAATTTCATAACGTGTCATACCGCACTCGAAAATAGAACAAGAAAAATCATAACATGGCTGAGTACGCGATACATTTCTTCATATCCTGCCAGTGTTCGAATGAAAAATGCGCAAAGAGTTGACTGTTTGAAACGGCTCCTTCTTCACTTAGGGTTGTCGTTATTTTGTTCAATAACTTTCTATATTATTGGTCCTTGAAGAACTTGTTAATTGTTAAAATGAATTTTTATATATAACTAGCTGCCCGCCCAGGCTTCGCACGGTTATATTAACTAAAGAAATCTTTTATTTACGGTAAAATCATGTAGTCAAATAAAATTGCAACCCAGTAACCGAACGTCAATCTGTGAATATTTTTTAATCTCCCTACTGTGGTTTATTTGTTTTACTCACTTAATCATTTTTATATGGAGATATTTTAACTAATTTTTTTCACTTTTCCGCATGATTTTCATTTAAATAAACCTTGTTCTAAGAATTAAACACGACAACAAAAAACAGATGTAAGTTCATTCAAAATTTTACGTTTTACGTATTGGTTATTGTGATTAAATAAAGAGGATGTGAAATAATACCACGGGGCATGGATTCTGACATGCCACAAAATCCCTAGAAAGTTCTAACAAGGGGGCCACCATCTCATTAGTACTCGACAATGGCAGTAATAATCTATTACAAGATTGGTCGACACAAAAATTATTAAAAAATAACATCACTGAAGACAGCTCCGAAGACGACTTCCGAAAATACACCAACCGATGACAACCCTACCCCACCCCACAAGGGGGGAACTACAAATCCGCCGGAACGAGACACGACCGTGCGTTAGAGCGAGACAGAGAGCTAAACCCGAAAAGATGGATGGTATACAATGTCACTGGAGCTATGCTGAAATTGTATATTTTATATTCAGTATAAAAAAAAGGCCTGGCACAACATACGATATTAAAATGCGAGCGTATGCGAACATTTTCTGGGTAGTAGTTATATTGTCGCGGGAATTTAATCTTGCGGGATGGCGGGTACCTACCGAAGTAAAGGATTATTGGAATGTCTCCCGGCATTATGGATTCTCTCGTATATCAAAAAATATATAACTACGAAAAAGGGTTGATTTATTACTTCAGATTGTATGTAGCTTAGTGTTTTTATTATCACATGTTGTTTAACACTTTGACTGCTACGCTATAATCACATGTCTCTTTTAGTACGGCACGGATGAATCTTTACAATTGTTTTTTTTCGAGCTGTCGATAATATTGGCCTGACGGACCTTCACAGCTTCACTGGACTAAGTTAAGCACTTAAAGCCCTTCGCCGCTTGACAACAATCTCAAGGGTTCCGATTTTTGCAATTGTAAAAAGATCCAGTAGCGCTAGAGAAACCGTTGGCGGTAATATATGACCAACGTGGCAGTCAAAGTTTTAATGAAAGAATTTGTTGAAGAGCTGTTCGGTAATGTCCAAATTGATTATCTAATCTAACGTACGCCTGTAACTGACCTGAATTTTGATTTCGGCCACTACTTACAATAAATATACATATAAATAGTATATCATCAGTTTGTACTCTGTCATATAGATAACTATAGCCTTACATAACAAGGTTTGTTACAACGATTTGGCCCTAACTTTGCGAACGTCGTATGACGTCATCTTATCATCAAATGTCAGGAAATTGTTCAATAAAGGCTTATCTTGGTTTCTGAGGTCTTAAGGGATGTAAGTTTACTATGTCTGGTAATATTCTATACTTATGTTTTTACTTTTTCATGTGCCGTCGTTTTTACATCTGCCAATGTCAGTGTTCTTTGCAATTCATAAATATTTTACAATTTACTTTATTTTAATTGTTTCTCGTATATTAAACTAGCGGGCCCGGCGGACATTATCTTACCCTGATAATAAAAAACATCTTGACAAATTAGGCGTATTGTAGGCGTTACTAACAATTTCTATGTCTATGAAACAAAATATCTAATATATAATGACAATAAACATCTATTTAGGACCCGATAAGAAAATTGTAAATTTTGAACCTAACAGATGGCGCTATACAAGAGTTATAAACTATTTGAAAGTGCAGAACAACTTCTATCGGGAGGACTATTCTATTCTAATTCTCTGTAAATAGTAAGTAATAGTAAAAGAACTATATAAAAAGTCTAAATTATGTCCGTTTGGTTATTTGTAGATACATGTCGAACTTTTGTGTGATGAATATTATCACTAACTCTACAAATAATGCTTAGTTTGGTCTCGTGCGATACAATTTAGGCGATTTCCAGTGAAAGAAAAACAGGGTGTGTCGTAAGGATACATGATAGAAGTGAAACTTTTGTATTACAGGAAAACATTCTAATCATTCATCAATCATTTTTAAATTGCATAGATTATGTTCAGCGATCGCCGCACCGCCTGAACGTAGTACATCCAACTATGAACAACAAGAAATAAACAAAACAAAAAGAGCGTATGTCTCACTATTTTCGAATACCCGTAGGCAAGCCAAACACAGCTCCTACTCTAACCGACACAGTGTTTACTCCCACCATTTTCCGTCACAAAAGAAGGTAAGGAATAAGGATGTAGTCTCGTCATACGCTCCTTACGTCTACAATCCTCTGTACATATAATAAGAATATAAATATAACGTTTTTATACTTTTAGATTTTTGTGAAAAAATGTTGTTGTTGTTGAATAAGTAACAAAACTCATTTCAATCATTTTTAGAAATATCTGTCTGTCTGTTTGTTTTGACACGCATCACTGTTAAAGTACTGCGTTCACGATAAACCTCATGTCGTAACATAAAAAATAAAAATCATAAAGCATAACGAAAGTAATAGAAAAGAGTAGGTAAGGTTCAAAAAGGGGATATAACATTTTTTTAAAGTCATAGTAGACAAACGAACATCTGGGTCACCTGATGTTAAGTGATTACCATCGTCCATAGACACTAACAACACCAGGGGAGCGAAAGTGCGTTGCCAGCCTGTGTTTGGGGGAAAGGGAGGGAGGGGAGAGGAAAGGGGAGGGGAAGGGAGGTGGGCCTCCGCTGCTCTCACTGACCGAACGAAACGCAACAATGCAAGTACTGTTACTTCACGTCGGTTTTCTATGAGAGGGTGGTAGTACCCTGGGCGAGACAAGCCATTCATGCTGAAACCAGTAATAGCTTCAGCGTGGTTCTACCACCTACCAGAATATAATCATATATATTAATACGTGAAGCCAAAACTTTGTACACCTTTTTAAGTGAATTGCGTGAACAGATGAACGTGAAATTTGGCATAGTTAAAGTTTATATGGAGGAGAAGTGCAGAAAGCTATTTATTTTATATAAAAAGCATTAGAAGTACATTAAATTAATTAAAATATGCATTACTCACTCTACTGTTTCAATTTTACACAACATATACACACATGTAAATGAAAAAGACGTTTGAAAATCCTTAATCCTTCTTACGTTCCAATTACCTTTTAAATATTTTTAACATGACTGACGTTGCATGCCTTACACTAAGCCCTTTGAAGTCAATTGAAATCAACAACAACTTTAAATATACATTAATATTAATTGATAAACAATTTATCTTCTATCTGAAACTACTGAAATAATTATTATTCTCTTTGGTTTTATTGAATGTCAAAATTTTTAGGTGACAGGACTGCTTTCACTTCATGTCACTTTGCTTCATGTTGCCATAAGAGTACAGCAATATTTCCAAAGTTAATGTCAATAATTTAATGTTTAGTATTTCTTTATGGTGTACTCATTTCAAATGATGATTCAATAAAAAATGAGCGAAAAAATACTTTGTAAAATCAAAATAAGAAAATTTGTTTGGTCATGAAAGTAATCCATGACTTACATCTCCGCGGTTACAATGATGTAGTTCAACTTGATGTAGCAATTATATTTAGTACAGTTGATGATGAATTATGAAAAAAAATGAATTCATTTTCAAAAGTTAATGGTAGTATTAAAATATGTTTGTTTTGGATTCATCATTTGATTCTATTGTGTATCCATTACTTTTCCAAACGATAATACTGGGTATATCACTATTCCTCATAATGTACAGACTATATTTAATTCAATATCACCCAGAAATACCACGCACCTATGGTGTCGTGTAAATTTAATTGAAAATTGTGTCATGAGTTGCGTTAAATTTCTTTATTTTCGTAAAGTTATGTTTACTTAGTATTTGAGAGCCTTACCACCTTATGTAACCGCCTGTTTTTTGTTTCAAATTTATAATTAATTTCAATTTTCATTTAGACTTCGATTTTTTAAATGTTTATATAATGGGGAAAAAAAATTTTGGGGGAAATTATAATAAAAAAAAAAAAAAAAAAAAAAAAAAACAACCAAAAAAAAAAAAAAAAAAAAAAAAAAACAAAACAAAAGAAAAGGTTTTTTTATCAAAAACCCTTAAAAAAAAGTGGCAAATAACTGAGTAGGCATGATGAAAGCCTTTGATTATAGAGGTTATAATACCCTTTGATAAAAGAACCCTAATAAAGTTCAAACTTTAAAAATGCAATGAACTATGGCCGAATGTCGACCACTGGGCGCCCACTAGTATATAAATAATATCTAAGACATAGTCAATGAAAGAGTGTTGTTTGCATTAAGTGTCCTGCGGACGGAATCGTGGGCACAGGTTGTTTATAATATTCGTACATTACTCAAAACACTTTTTAATATTAAAAGAAATTAATTCGTAAATAAAAAACTTTGTACCTCTTATTGTACCTACTTGTACTGAACGACCAATAGTAATATCAAATTAACGACCTTCACAATCCATCTCTGCCTGTCACTTTAGAGTAACAGCGTAAAGATGAAGGGCATATTAATCCTACGTACCTATGCAGAGAGTTGGGTTATTCTGATGCAAATAAACTCCAATTAGTAGCGAGCTTGATGCGCGATCGTATGGTTATGTTCACATCTGCTAGCTAATTTGCTTAACAATAGCTTCATATTCAAATACTTACACACCTTTGTTTGGCGCGTTCGTACACTGCTTGTTTAGGGTTTACGAACATGTATACACACGGTTCAAACTAAGTTATTACGTTGCGTTATTATTCTGGATGTTTATTTGTTAAACGAGGTAATGCCTGCGAATTTGTCTGTGTCGTTATGCGCATAGAAACTATATCGCTTGCATCACTTCCCCACGGCAAGAAAATATATATGGCTGAGTGCGTAGTTAACTATAATGACTTTATATTAAATTAGCGCGCCCGGGCCATTGTCCCACCCTGATAATAAAAAGAAAACCTTGACAAATTATATTCCTAAACCTCCCTCGTGAATCACTTTATCTACTGGTGAAAACCGCATAAAAGTCCGTTCAGTAGTTTTTGAGTTTATCGCGAACAGACAGATAGACAGACGTGGCAGAGAATTTTGTTTTGTAGTATGTAAAGGTATCGTAATATTTTATTTTCTACATAAGAACCAAATACCTACTTGAGATGTGAAACTAAAATACCAATAGGTAGAAATCTGGCAAATAGTTTTTGCATGATACGCGCACAACGACATACATCTATCATTCTATTTATATAGATAGACTACTCGCTGTGGCCCATGGCTTAATTTGCATTAAAAAAAAAATTTGATAAAACAAACAAACAGTATGGGATGTATGCTATTCGGTGTAATTAAAGACTGCTACATATTCAGCTAATTGTACGAGTGAACCGCGAGGCATGGCACCATAGGCATTCACAATTCGGTCGTTCTCGGTAATGTACGGTACTTCTCGGGCGAATACCGGATCGGTCGTTTTAATTCATTTTTGCATATATTCCCAACTTATTATTGTCCCTGGCCGGACATGTACCTACCTTGTCTACTAGTTACAATACAAATAAATTTAGCAAGGGATTACATTGGACTAAAAAGTAATCCTAAAAGAGCACACATTTTATTTTTAATATGAAAAATGAATTAGCGTTTGTCTATCGTGTCACATTTTAAGCAACTTATTATATTGTGTTGATAATTCAGGTACAACGAAGTAATCAATAGTAATCAATTTAGGCCCTGAGAAGGCACTTATGAACGTCGAAACTACCACGGGTTCGAAAGACAACCCAGTCATCGAGAAGAACCGTCAACAAACTCGGTATCTGGTTTATCTTTTTACAAACATAGACATTTACATTCGTCATGGATGCACAGAAAGGGGTGGTTTGTCCAGACATCACCAACGTTCACATATTGTTGTACCCTATAGCAGCATTTAGCTTAAAGCGCTTTATTGTTAGTATTACGTTTTAATACGAAGTAAATAACAGCACACTAGTATTGCGCTACCTATAAGTTATATTTTCCCAACAATACAGAGGAGGCATTCATAATGCCTCTACACGGTTGTCAAACGCACTCCTTTTGCCTTACCCCGCGTTATAAGTGTGAAAACATGAAGGCGTATATTGTGTAATTTTTAGTCCATTTTGTGCTACCCGCCAGTGGGAGTGGGTTTGTGAACACTTTAAATTACTCGAGCGTGTTTATTTCAGTCTCTAAGCGTTCTCTAACAACAGTTTGCTTAGCAATTTAACACCAATATCTAAACATATAAATACAGTAGGCGAATCCCCCACGCTTCGTTGGGTAATAAAAAAAAATCGAGAAAGTCATAAGGACCGCCGACAGAAATGGAATCTCAAAACAATGCAATGTGTTCATTTTTGAAATTTTAAATCAGTTATAGTCTAAATGATTTATTACTAAATATTATAAAACGAAGTCTTTCTGTCAGTCTGTCTGTTCATTATAAACTCAAAACTACTGAACACATTTTCATGCGGCTTTCAGCAGTAGATAAAGTGATTCATGAGGAAGGTTTAGGTATATAATTTGTCAAGGTTTTTTTTATTATCAGGGCGGGATAACGTCCGCCGGGGCCGCTAGTATTGCATAATTTGTAAATGTAAATGATTCACATTAGGTTGGTTTTCGCATCTATTGGCATTGAGAGATACAAATATAAAAGACATTGCAACCTTATATTGTTATGATGATTGAGGAAACTTAATATTTCAATAGAAGTAGAATTGTAGTGTTTTACCTAACAAGTTTACGTAGACAGACGTTTTTTTTTTGTAAAGCGCTCAGATTTCAGAAATGTTTTTCATTGACTGGATAATAACTCGATTTTTTTATGAAAACTACGTCTAACTTACGATCTCTGCTTCACCAACCTTCAGTATTCAAATGGAAACGGAAATGCCACATTTTCCACACCACACGCCGTGAAAATATATTCCCTGGCAGCGGTCCACATCGAGTGCGAGCGGGACGGTAGATAGTTTCGCGCATGAAATAAAGATCAATCAGAGCGGGATGACAACTCGTTTATTGGTTCCACCACGTACTTGCGGCGACCGGTAACTTTGATGCCGTTTTCTTGACGGAGTAATTTTGGATTTTTTTTATGTTACTCTGTGATTTTATACTTACACGTAGTCTTTTTAGAGATAATAAGCATTGAATATTAATGAAAACTGTAAAATATATGTTTTGTGATATAAATAATTGTTTTTTTTTTTTGGTATAATGATTAAATCTTGAGAACCATATATCTTATCATCACTATTTCTATAGATATATATAAAATTTAATTTGTTGTTTGTCCGGGCTCAGAAATAGCTGAAGCGATTCTAACGAGATTATTATTATCATTTAGGCACTTTTTCCTAGGGGCTAAGCAGTAACGATAACATTTAAGAGAGGTAATTTAAAATCCATAGTCCGGTGAAGCTGTTAAGACCTTGCTAGGGCAATAGCGTAATCAGTTAAAAAAACCTTAAAATCCGTCAAAGAATTATAGGGTAACTAACTACGAGATTGAGGTGCGACAATGTTAGCATAGGCATTTACAGTTCGGCCCTTTACGAAAATGCGCGGTTCTCCTTTTGTCGCCAACTCGCCCTCGACTGATGACTCCGATACCCCGTTTACTATACTTTCTGAATGACACTTCGCACTATAATTATCTCGTTCCTAATGGTAATAGCGTTATGATAGATATCCAACAAAGATAATGGATATAAAATAAAAAAAATCAATGTGGTGCAAAAGATTAGCGCTTTTATAGAAACAAAAAACATTCTCTCGAGCTTTATAATAGATGAATTGAATTCTTTAAGAGTCTTGTACATTATTACCTTGAGAATATAAAAATTTATAAACAGTTGATTCTCACTTCATATACCCATCAGGAAGGATAAACGAAACACATATAATGTTACAGAGGAAAGTAGAAAGCATTAGATCAATACTTCGCTTTATGCCGCACATGTGTCATATGGCGTTCTCAAGAACATCGAGATACGTGGAGCCAATAATTCATATATTTTATTAATAATTGACATTTATACATCATTTTCTATATGAATAAATTAAATTTATGTACAATCTATTCACGCGACTCTATTTATATTAAGCTCTGTTTATTGTTTATTGTTCTTTATATTTGTTTGATTAAGGTTCTGATGCACTCAGAATTGGTCTTGAATTTATAATTACAGTGCTAAACCTATTTTATGTGATCATCAATGATGTGTTATATATGTTTGTGTTTTTGTTTGTACTTATAGGTTTGTTCTTTTAATTTTGTAACATTCATATGACCGACTAAATGTCCGTATGGTGTCCCATAGTAAATCAGCGCTGCAGTACTGCATACATTTGCTGAATGGGTTTGCCAATTTTTTTCTTTATTTACGTTTTTTTTTGTTTAATTGGATGTAATTGTATTTTAGTTCCAACAATAAACTATTTCTTACTTCCATCATTTTTTTTATTAATATTTCCTTTCTATGTGTAAAAAGGAAATAACCAGTTTCCTGTTTTTAAATATATTTTTTTTCAATTAACAGCTATATCATTATAGTATGTTACACGTATAACTGTGCATGACCGTAAATAATGCATTACTTATTAAAAAACACAAAACTAATAAAAATTCTCCTTCAAGGGCAGCCGTTTCAATTAAGAACGTAATTGTCAATCGGCCATCTTGCATTACGTTTCACATGCAAAGCGTGCTAATTACCACGTTATATAACGGTCATAAATTCTATTCTATTTTTATCGAAACTCTATTATTGCTCAGAAGCATCGATAGCGGTACAATAATGTATAATCGAAACAGGAAAGCTGTCGCATGTTAACAGTACCTACTGTAAATATACACGTTTCAGTTAAATTATTTTAGTTTTATATTTTAGATACTTAGAAACAAAATAGCGATATCTTCATTTAATATCATGTTATTTAAGTTTTAAAAAACGACAAGTTTTATAACCACTATAAAGGTAATAGAATTTTAAGCAGATAATATTTTTGCTTTAAATTTGTTTATGTTTTTTTATCTCTAAAATATGTTATTATAGTAATAAACAAATCGCGAAGCAGACGAAGACAGTTAGTCTAAAATAAAATAATGAAATACATTTTAATTACGATAAAAATACTTTTTTGATGCAGGCGACAGAATTTTGACGAGGAGTGAGTAAAGTTGGCGCATTATCTACTCATTTGAAGCGTTCGCCGCTCAAATGTGAAAAGTGTGTAATATTTTTATTTCGTAAAAATGTACTCACAAAGGCTTCTCCGATACCGAAAAAGTGTATTCCGCGTTAGATAATATGTTACTCGCATATGCCGTGAGGGCATGGAGGGAGGGTTGTTTTGTCAAACGCCACCCAAAGAAAAGTGGGAAACTCGCCCGAATCCTCCAATACGTTTTATTTTCTTACTATTCTCCGGGGTATATTTCTTACAGTTTTTCTGCCTTACCTAACGTTATTTGCACCAAGGAACATTCTCGCTTCTCTGTCTCTAATTTTGCTCGGTCTAAATGAATTATCCTAGAGAGGGACTGACTTTTAAGTGCAACTACAAGAACACATATAAAGGCTTGGCCTACTAACATACTATGGTGTGATCACGATATTTTTCTTCACCCAAAACAGTAGGTACTGAATTCTAAAGTAAGATCATTAGTTCTGTCACTCAGCTTCAGCCTGTCTGTATAAAACGATCTGTGATCATCTTTCTCTCCTTCTATGTGCTTATATCTTGATAACCACTGAAGGGATTAAAAGATTATTTTTTTTAATGAAATCTTTACTCTCTGATAGAATTTAATTATTTTTGGAGTGAAATTTCTTATGGGAGGGCTTTGAATTCTAATCTGCAAACTTTTTGTGTGACGAAAATTGCTGGGAGTAAGCACTGTGCCGGGTAGAGTGTTCAAAACACAGGTTTTCGTCCGGCAACGTCAGGTGCGGTGAGTACTCAGATACACTTATCGCTTGGAAACAACGTGTGACGTCGGCATTCTGTTGTATTTTTTTTTAAATCACTTATACATTTTATAACGTCACCGATCTGATACAGATCGGTGTATTTTTATGTTTATTTAATGAGAGTTTTACTTCTATCGCGTGTCTTTATTCCTTACTTGGATAATATGATATAGAACAAAATAAATTCGTGTGAAACTGATATAGAATAATTTTACAGTAAATTCTGTTGCTATATTAAATATTCATAAAATTTAAAAGCATAAGCCTAAAACGATTAAATATCAACAATTCTATTGAAATAATACATAACTGTTACATTAAAAATTGCAAAAAAAAAATGTTGAGGCAGTCGTAATGTGAAAATTGAAAACAATGGAAGGGCACTCGGAATAATAATTATATACTACTTTATACAGTTTATTACGTCTACTACACTTCAAAAAAGATATATATAAATAACGCACGCAGGTATATCTATGTACATACATATAGCTCATATAAAGCGTTCGGCGACGATGACGCGAATTTCACGCTTTTAGTTCACCCAAAAAGTATACATACATACACAGAATACATATAGCTCATATAAAACGTTCGGTGACGATGACGCGACTTCCATGATCTTTGTTCACCCAAAAAAGTGATCAACGCGCCTACAGAAGTTTTCACTTCAAAAATGAACAGTATCATAATATTATCTTTAATTTTATGTGTTTTAGTAGTTAGGGTATTCGCACACCGCGTCGATCGATGTAGTGTACAGTTCTAGTGAATGAGCTGGACATTTCAATGAAGGAAAATATTGTAATGAAACTATAAAATGTTTGTAGGGCTATTTCTAAACTTAAAAATTAGTTAATTTGTAGATTGTTTCCAAGTTTTAGCATATGTTATATACAAGCGAAAAATAAAAGACGTTTATAAACAAAATTATTAAAGTTCTCGGGATATAATATGAAGAGAGATAGGTCTGTTCGCAAGCAAACAAGTGAGTGGAAGAACCGATATATTCAAAGTAAAAGTTGGGAGTAAAAGCGAAGTTATCTATTTGTATTATATATTTTTATATGTGTGTTAGAATTGATTGTGAATTAGATTGTGGTGATAAGCGTCAGCGATTTTATTAAGGACCTGCTTTGAGGTTTTATTTTTTAGCTAACTTTAACTCTAATTATTTTTAACCACTTTCAAGTTTGTTGTTTATTATCTTAACAATATATTTTATATTCAGAGGAAAAGAACATAACAAAATTGAAAGAAAAAGTATACTTTGCTTACAATATTTCTTAGTAAACAATGTTGTCTGTATACATCCTCTCTTCTGGGCATGCTCACCATACCGTTTGCCCCATTATTCTAAGGTAAAAAATAATACAATGCGTAGTGAGTATATTTTTTTTTATTACTATATATCTATTTATTTTCAGATATGGGCTAAGTAACTTAGAATTATCACTTAAAAAATACTTTTAAAAAATCTATCCTGTACTATTTGCGTAAGTGTACGTCCAGAGTGGACGCTTAAATAGAGCGTAGAGCTAGACGGAGCGTGCGG
>AP028434.1:3273887-3430221 GCA_036509395.1 Antheraea yamamai | reverse complement strand
CATAACGACTTAAATTTTTGTTAATATTCTATTTCCCTTACCTAAAGGTTACGCTAAACAGAACGCATTCTTAGCGCGCGTCACAGCGTACTAGCGTTCAGTACTATATTATAGTACCGCGCTAGAACGCTGCGTTGTGTTGTACTATTCAAGTACGCGACGCTCGTGATTCGCGCACACTCTGTTTGACAGGTTTCAACTTCAATAGTACGACACATCGCAGCGTTCTAGCACGGCGCTAGTACGCTTCGACGTGCGCTAAGAACGTGTTCTATTTGGAGACGCCTTTATTAAACTGACTATACATAGCCAGTTATTAAATGGTCCAAAAATATAATGCCAAACAATAATAAGTTAAGATGTAGAAACATAAAATACATACGTACATACGAACATAAAATTACTTTACGGCTTATAGACATTTATGTATTATGAAATTTTACTGACAAGCATTTTATATGTTAATACGCAGAGCCCAACGTTTTATTAATTTATGCAAATACGTAATATTATTTTCATATTCGAACGTTATACGACTTTCAGGCGCAACTTCTTTATTGTATTAATAATAAATATTAGAATATATTACGTATTAAATAACTATAAAAAGGTATTAGTATAAAAATTATATTAATAGATCGATTCCACAAACATAACAATTTTATAACCGCCTAACGGTATTTATTTATTGTTTACTAGCGGCCCGCTCCGGCATCGCACGGGTATAAACATTCACTGAAAAAATGATTAGAATCGATCCAGTAGTTTTGATTTATTCATTACTGCCCGTGGCCCGCCTGGGTTTGTTGCATTGTAAGCGGAAAAAATGTAATTATTTACAACATCACATTAGAAACCTCAAAAATAACAGTATTTCTCCACTATTTAATGGATGTTATTATAGATATAAACCTTCCTCTTCAATCACTCTACCTATTAAAAAAAAACCGCATCAAAATCCGTTGCGTAGTTTTAAAGATTTAAGCATACATAGGGATATAGGGACAGAGAAAGCGACTTTGTTTTATACTATGTAGTGATGAGTTTTTGGATTTCACCATAAATAATGTAATATAATAAACTACCACGATACGAAACGAAATACATATATGAGTTATTAAGTTAAGATGTACATGCTTGATACACATATATTTCACATATATGTATGAATATGTAGTTTAGCTTAGGTTAGCTCAGTTAGAGTCGCCTCTTCGCGTAACCTAGGCAACAGCCCAAGCCGACGTGTGCCGTGAACCCTTGAGTTAATAGTCAAAATAAAATCGGCTGAGTGCCTTAAGCGCTCGCCTTAGTAGTCCGGTGAAGCTATTAACGTCTTGCGAGGTCAATAGCGTATTCAGTTTGAAAAAAAAAAGCACTATCTCACCTGATATCGAATAACAACATGGTCTAAAAAGATAACACGCGAAACCTAGCGAGGACTAGCAGACATATCTTAGAATGCCGCATTACCATATCCTAACATTTTTTTGCTGTTTCGTAATATTTCCCCTTAAATAGAGAGCCCCGTGTTGCCTGCTGTAAAAGGCCGGAAGATTTTAAACGTATACAACTATTGAGCTCCACTCAAAACTTACTGAGTACATTTCGATCAATATATAAAGTTAAAAATTACTAAGTCGCGTTGTGCGATTAAAATAAAATAACTTTAGGGGCGCGTCTTCGATGACCTCATCATGCTTGTGACGTATTGCGCTTGCTTCAAACTAGCGACGCGTAGTACAGTGACCGGTATACATGTAATAATGATATTTTGCCATCTAGAAAATATTAAGCAAATTAAAAAAAGGAGTCGAGGCAGTCATAAGGACTACCAACAGAAGTGAAAACTCAAAACAATGGAATAACTGTCTTCTCTTTTCAATATTAAAAATTAATTATAGCATGATTTATTTCAATTTCATAATTTGTAATAAGGAAATTATTAAGATTACTCTGGTTTTCACATCTATTGGCAGACAGAACAATAATTATATACATTTTTAAACAGTTTATTAAGATATCAAACACGTGACGAGCTGCACTGTCTCAATACGAAATATCAATATTACATGTACACACGCCACTATGACTCAAGCCTCGCAAGCGCTATACGTCGGTCACGCTTTCTAGCATGTCGTAACGAAAAATCATAAGTTTATGTCGTGCCAAAAACACCGCTCAACCCGTCTTAAGAAGTAAAAAAAATCATATTGGCAACATAAAGGAGTCGTTTACTTAAAAGTTTCCACAATATGTAATATATTTCAACCGCATGTTTTACAAGCATACTTTAGCAAACAAAGCTGTAATTACTGAGTACTTAAAACTGCATAAAAAAATATAAACATGTGAAAATTAAATCGTGTTTATAACGTAACCTTTACGTTGTAAAATGCAAGGTGTTTTATTTAGAGAAAAGTGCGCACGAGAGGGTTAGCTGAAGCGGTCCGACGCACGCCATCTATCGCCATAATATGACAACATAATTGTCAGTGAAATGTCAATATGTATTTAATAATTATTTTATGCTGAAGTTTGTAGGTCAATTTGTATTTCACTTGACGATTGAGATGTAATATGATAAAATTAATTATTTTCCAGTACATTAAACGGGTTCATGACAAACGATAATCAAATATTTTAGATATTACCAATCAATTATTTATAAGTGATCTTTGTATCGGTTCGTCGTGTATTTTAGTGTAAATTCTACTCATGCTAATCACTACATATTATAAAACAAAGCCCTCTGGTACGTCTGTCTGTCTGTTTATTCGCGATAAACTCAAAAACTACTGAACGGATTTTCATGCGGTTTTCACGAGTAGACACTACATTTTATAAAACAAAGTCCTCCGAGTCTGTATATGTCTGCTATGTCTATATATATATAATATTATGTTATATTAGGGTAGTTCATTTCCGCAAACATTTTTTTTTTTCGTTGCTCATGCAAAATATTTATCTACATATAGAAAAAAAAATTCTCACCAAGTTTGAGCTCTTAATATTAATTTTAAGTACTTCCAATTTAAATTTAAAGTTTTACCATTCAAAATGCATGTAAAAAAAATTTTTTTTTTTTCAAATTTCTAATGCTTACTCGGCTTTTACAATATTGCAAATCGGTTTGATGGAACTTGTGGGGAATTTCACGCTCTTTAAAATAGTCTTACTGTTTTTTTGTGTAACTCGCACTGGTTCACCAGTACTTAAAATAGATTAATGGATTGGATTCGAATCACCCGTTGCTATTTTTTAACGCCCAAAGAAATGTGTGGAGATCAGCAAGTATTTTACATATGTAAAATTATTACTTAGTATTATCTATTTGTTATTTTTTATTGTAAACGGATTTTTATAATAAGATAGTTGGTCTATTACCGGTCACGCGTGAAATAAATAAATTTTGTATCGTTTAAAAAAATTAAGTAAGTAATATATAACCAACATATAATTCAGTTTTTCCGTAAGGGTGATGTAGTAATTGTAAAATTTGACAGAAGTACCTTAACATTGGTGAAAAGATATGCAGGCTTTAGTAGTAAAGACAAAATTAAAATTGAATAAAAGTAATTTTATAGTTCTCGCGACAGTGGCCGCGTGCACAAACAGTTTTATTTTATATAGAAGGGTTATCGAACGGGTCAAGTACTCTACAGTATTGTAAATTTATTTAAAAAAAAGCCGAGGTAGTAATAAGGGCTGCCGACAGAAGTAAAAAGTCAAAAAAATGAAATAACTTTGTTTTCTTTTCTATTTTTAGATTTATTATAGTGTGAAATACAATATTTAAATTTTAATAATTTTTATATTGAAATTATTAACATTATACATCCATTGGTACTCGGAGCAATAATGATATACAAGTTTATTTATCAAAAACACAGGCAGCTATAGTACGCGTCGCTCGTTAGACGCAAGCCGCGCTATTGCAATACGTTCGATCATGCTTACGAGCATGTTATTACATGAAATTATAAGTTTATCTCGTGTCAAAAAAAAATCCACTCGACGCGCATAACGAAGTTTTCACTTCAAAAAACTAACCAATAAGTTGGCTTTTTTTAAGCCTGATTGATTAGCTACTAACCTCAATTTGAAGTACCGTTACCACGCACCTGTTGTTGTGTTTTGGTTCACTGTGTTTACCATGTCGGACCACATAATCATTTGACATCAGGTGAGAGAATATCACCAAACGCTACAACTTATAAAGTACTAGCGGGACCGGCTGACGTTGTCCCGCCATGATTACCCCCCCGCAACCCCCTTGTGGGTGGAATTTCGTAAAATCCGTTCTTAGCTGACCTCTACTCTGCGAAAGGAATATTCCTACCATATTTCAAGTCGCTACGCCTTATGATGGTTCCAGAGATATCGTGATGAGTCAATATATAGGTGGGAATCTCTTATATATATATAGAAGATATAGATAAAAGAAAGGTATATAACATATGTGTAGATTTACTAAGGAGATTCCCTAATTCACCGGAAAATAAATCATACTATAATAGATTGAAAGTTTGAATTCCTCTAAATTTCTCTGCATGCCCTGAAGAACTTTTTGACATGGTACTCTCATCTACGTTCCATATTCATACCCGACGCTGGCTGGTGAGTCATCCACACACTCTAAAACTTAATGAAATAACAACAACCGTAAGGTTTTCCATTATGAGTACGTTGGCGTTGTGGAATGGGTTACCCGGTACAGTATTCTCCCTTACTTATGACATGTCTCCTGAGAAAGGGATTGAGACACGCTCTTCAAGGCCGGTAACGCAACAGCGATACCCCTGGTATTGCAGGTGTCCGACGGGTCCATAGGCGACGGTAACCGTTTACCATCATACGGGCCGATTAGCTGGTTGCTGCCCTTTAGCATAAAAAAAAAACAAAATTGTTAATAGTTGAATCTATACAGAATGTTTATGGTCTAGCACCTTCACTACCAAACCCTGATGGTGATTATTAACCCGATGTTTAAATATTTATGAACTATCATTATGCTAATACATTCATAGTGGAAGCGTTAACTGGTTTCACATGGCCCTCTTTAAATTTTATTGTTACGGTTTTTAATTCACCATTACGTTAACATTCCGTGGTAACCGACCATTAGATCGGCTCTAAGTACAGCTGTTTACTAACTTCTGTTGTCTAAAATTAACATGTCTTCATTTATACTAAACTAGCTTCTTACCGCGATTCGCTCGCTTTAAATATATTGTTCAATATCTTGAGAACAGTTTCTTCTTTCTATATGACATGTATCCTATGTCCTTTTCTATACTCCTGACTGTGTGTATGCAAAATTATATAAATATCGGTTGAGTAGTTAAGGCGTCAAAGCTTAACGAAAAACAAACGTACATTCGCACTTACAATATTAGTTAGTATGAATTCATGTATATTAATTAGTAATATGCATATATTAATGTGATATAAAGACATTTATATTAATTTTATAATGTATATTAAATGTAATAACATTAATTTATGCAATAACCAAAAATAAATTTAAAAAAATACCTTAAATCGACCCTTTAACTTCTAAACATTAAAACTTACACACATTTATTCAAATTAGTTTGAACTATACAAGTCAGCATACTTAATAGTACTGTTTAAGAATAGTTACTTTGAGCCAAGGCAAACACGCAGCGGAAGTTCTCAAAAGGAAAATATACCGATTTTGAAACATTCTTCAATGTTGTTCCGCTACTATTGGTGTTAACGTGTATATTATATCATTACACAGTATAAAACAAAGTCCCCTGCCGCGTCTGTCTGTCTGTTCGCGATAAATTCAAAAACTACTGAACGGATCTTCATGCGGTTTTCACCAGTGGATAAAGAGATTCATGAGGAATATTTTAGTATATAATTTGTCAGAGATACTTTTATAATCAGGGCTGGACAACGTCTGCCGGGCCAGCTAGTATATATATAAAATACTATACAGACTTCCTCGCTATATGAGCTATCTATATAGAATTTTACAAATCGGACCAGTAGTTCCTTATAATATTAGTGTAGATAATCTGACCGCTTTATATTGAGACTAAGGCCAGGAAAGATTAAACTGGAGTGATATATACCTAATAATAAAATAATTATTTTATAAATAATTATAAAAAAAAATCGTCCATCTTATAATTCATTTTAGTTAGTTTTAATAGTTGACGCTACAATGCACTTTATTATTTGCAACCGCTTGTTCAAGTCATTTATGACTGTAATTTGAATGCATACACTTATTTATAACATTTAACAATAAAGACCAATTTATAATTGAAAATATTACTTAAAGGAACAAACTATTGAAATTTCAACCACTTTAGTCCCTGCAATAATCTAACATGTTGTTTATTCACATTTTTTTCACTAGACACAATACATTTCCTTTATTCTCACATATTAATATGAAACTAGGCGAGCAGATGTTAAGATGCCGTCAAAATTATTGTTTTGACGCCCCCAGAAATTCCCGTTTTACGGCTTCAACAAACTGTCGACGTAAATTCTTAAGGACCGCAATTAGCATTAATTAGCTATAAAAATAAATGCGGTCTCGATGTCTCGTTTAGGGATGACGATATTATAATTAATGTTAATAAATATTATGATATCATATGAATTAAGTTTAATTGGATATATTTAAAAAAAAACTCTAAAGCATAATGTATATATGGCAGTAAAAACTTTGGACGATATGTTTTAATCTCTTTAATTATAATAACTGGTGCATGTGACTTTGTTTTCTTTAAAGTTATGTTTCTTCATGGAAACTACGCGTTTAACCTGAATTGAGTTTTGTCTTTCTTATTGTAATTTTATCATGACTACTTAACCCCTATCATTAGTATATTGGTTTTAAATTAACTTGCTAATTATTATTATTACATCTCACTCCATTTAAATAAGCCTGATGATATGCCCTATTACACATATCCTATCTCATTAATTAACAAAAAAAAATTACTGCGTGTAACCGTCACATGCTATTGAAATAAAACTTCTTTTCGTACTTTTCTATATTCTATTTACCTTATAAGAAAGAGTAGTTAATAATATTTTCTGTGTTATTTAAGTTTTGAATTAGCTGATAGATGACACTACAGATGATGAAGCTTTGATTTAATTTATTACTTACTTACATTGAAACCAGATGGCAGCACGGTCGCGCGCCCATTATACATAATTAATGCTATTGTATGATTTTTATTATTATCCAATTTAATATTTTTTTCAAAAATTGTTGATTGTTCTGTTTATAAACTATTTATTGACAAAATCAAAAATATTTAAAAACCGGGTGGTAATGAAACGTGACAACATATTGCCGTAACGGACTTTCGTTGCATTGTCGTCCAGTTACCTCCTAATCGCGCCTAAATAAGTTTTACTTCGATAACACAGAGGCAATAATTTATAGATATATTGTTTAATTTAGCCACATTATAAAAATAGGTCTGGAGAAAGTTGGAGAAGCTCATGCCATTGGAGAACATTATCTGGGTGCGCTACATAAAGTCTTAGCCTAATTTATAAACATACAAAAGTCCACAAAGTTGCAGGCGGCTGTTAGTACTCTAATAAGTCCTATATCATGCACATGAAAATCTAAAAAAAATGTACTCAACCGTTTTAGAGATTAGGTTGGACATTTGATTGAAAGCGTTACTTTGCGGAAATCCATAATAAAATATTATAGTCGACGCTACGACGAGCGACGAGACGACGAGACGTGGTAGCGGCCAATCAATTCCAGGTAGGATTGCAAAGTAACGACCACTATAATGTTTAGGTTGGACAATCAATAGGCACGTTAATTTTATTGGTGACCCCCTTGAATTGTATACGAGAGAATGTTGACAATGAAGTAGTAGGAGATCGTACTATGAATTCTGGAAAGTCCTGTATTAACAATTGCTTGAGTTGTCTTATTTCCAAATACTCTCGGTACCATGATCACAGCCTGTAAATATATGTATATAAAAACGTTTTTTTTAATTATATATTTTTTTTAGTTTTCCCATTTAAGAAATAGAGATATTATTAACATTTTATTTATTTATTAAAAGACAACATTGGATTAAATTAAACTATGTAATGATAAATTACTAACTACTTAGTACATATAGAAAATTAAATATATTAATATATGATTTACTTAATTGAGAGTGATATGCATTTAATGGAGCCTGAGAATTTTCTTAATTTCCCACGAAAAAATGTATTACGTAATATAAAAAAAAACAATAAAATTTAATTTTGTAATGATAATTTACTAACTACTTAGTTAATATATAAAATTATTAATATATGATTTTGACTATATAATGATAAATAATTACTAACTGCTTAATTCATATATATAATTATTTATATATAATTTACTCAATTAAGAGCGATGTGCATTTAATCAGGCATGTGAATTGTTTTTAATTCGCGCTGGAAAGTGTCTTTATTATTTTTAAATAATAAATCGAAGTATCCAGGATTATAATTTGAACTGGGATCGATTTCAATATTGATTATTTCAACCATATTATTCCGACTTGCGTATGTATACTATGACACAAAATAAATATATAAAACAAGGCTTTCCTCTTTTTACATCGTCCTACTTACCTATTGCCCACATTTCCATTAACAATTAACAATGTATATATATCTATAGTGATAAATAATTATAAATTGGAAAGTGTATTTTTAAACTTTCATATTGACAAATAATAAATTGTTGTATGTGTCTAGGACTAAGTAATAAAATACATTTCAATCATTTTTCGAAATGTCTGTCTCTCTGTCTGTCTGTTTGTATAAACACGCATCACTGCTAAAGTACTGGGTTCACAATAAGACTACACAACAACTAAAAAATAACACAACCAGAATCATAAAGTGTATATTCGAAAATAACTTAGTCTTTGTTTCATGAAAATCGGTCCACTCTGTCCAACGTTATTGTAATTTTAATGACAACGCGGCGTAAGTACGAGAGAAAAGTAGCTAAGTGATAGGACTTAATACGGTCAGATGACTTTATTAATCACTGTTTTTTAAATAAGATTCCACGCGGACGAAGTCGAGGGCACAGCTAATAATATACATAATCCCAAATTTTGCCGCCGAAGTGTTCTCGTCTGTATTTCCTTGTGTGGTGAATAGTTAACTGTAGACACTGTAGTACATAATAAAGGTTTTTTTTAGAATTTTTACTTGTTTTTATTTGAAGAAATCTCAATATATGTAAGTTCAGCCCGCAATTTTCTGACGATTGCCCATAGCTAATTTAGACAGAATCGTTTTTTTAATACAAACAGCACACGGAAAGAACACGACGGGACTCCCATAAACATATCCTAGATAACAATCCACAATCTAAATGGGCATTACGTACATACAACTGAACGTAAATTACACCGACGTAATAAAAAACTTTGACCCCATTTTCACTTGGTCGTAAAAATTTTTTTTTGAATAAAAATGTGTTTTATACTTCCCAAAATAGTTTACGATTAGTCAAATGTGATAATAATCGGAACCACCGGGCTTTAACTATCAAAGGGACAACGCTCCTATGTTGTAATTGCTTATTTCATTTGACACCCTTTTAATTTCATTTATTTATGGTTAATATATTCAGTGGATATGTGTCCGGTGGTTAGATGAGTATGATAACCTAATAAAAGTGAATTTTCGTTATAGTGGTTTTTTTTGGGCTGGCGTAGCGAGTTTTGTAGCGGATTCATCGCTGTAGAAAGTTTGGACGCTGCCTAGCTGAGTGCTGCGATGAATTCCATCAAAGAACATTGTGAACAGTTATAGCATAGTGGTATAGTATACACTGAAGTTTTCGAGTTAAGTAATCCATCTCCACGCACCTATTGGTATATTCTGCCAGTTACATCAAGGTCAGTTCTAGGTTTAATATATGAGATTATTTAGTTATTTGAAACACCAACAAGAATTACATTAGGCTGTCCTAGTCGGACTGTTCCAATACCTACATTTAGGAAGAATGACTCTATACAAGGGCAGCCTTAATTATAGGTGTTTACTATTTAATTATGTAGAACAAATAACTTAAGTAAAACGTTAAAAGCAAAAACTAACTTAACAACATGTACGAATCTATTTCCCTCGTTTTATCTTAGCTTACTTAAATAATCTCTTTATATTTGCTGAAACTGTTTGTGATAATGTCTAGATAGGTTTTGTATTGAACACAATTACAATATCATTTTATTCAATTGAGAATAAAAGCCCAAATTTGTTCAGCAATAATTCGGAAATAAAGTATTAAATCGTGACGCTCTAAGCAGCTTCACATGTCCATTATGTTCAATATTGGCTGGTGACTCCGCAATTTATGGCTGTTAATAAGCAATCGCAGAGTGATAGAAGTTATAACTTAGGCCAGTTTTTATTAGATTGCTACTCGTTAGGGCTGAGATCGAACGGCTCGTGTGACAATCGTACCAAAATGCAATAGTAGACTGATTGTTGATAATGGTATTACCGTAGTGAAGCATTGCAAAGTTTCTACCTGCCGTACACTAGAGAATTGTAGGCGGCCTTTAATGTTTTTTTTTCCATCTGGTCAATATTACTTAATCCCGTAAACTCATATCGATAGTAAGTTACTGCTGACAGTGACAATTTATCATTACTGCTCAGTGCCTATGGAAAATTATAATGATGTACTCAAGATAATAGCCTGAAACGTATTGTTAAAATTCAACCGTTTCGGTGGTTAGCGCGGACAAGTATCAGATATTTCAATTTTGTTTATGAACTAGCGGGCCCGGCGTTCGGTTTTCCGCCCTGATAATAAAAAAAACCTTGTTAAATAATATGCCTAAATCTTCCTCATAAATCACTTTATGTACTGGTGAAAACCGCATGAAAATCCGTTCAGTAGTTTTTGAATTTATCGCGAACAGACGGACAGACAGACGTAACGGAGAATTTTGTTTTTTTTATAATATACTAGCGGGCCCGGCAAACGTTGTCCCGCCCTGATTATAAAAAAATCCTTGACAAATTATATACCAAAACGTTTCTCATTAATCACTTTATGTACTGGTGAAAACCGCATGAAAATCCGTTCAGTAGTCTTTGAGTTTATCGCGAACAGACGGACAGACAGACGTAACGGAGAATTTTGTTTTTTTTTATATTATACTAGCGGGCCCGGCAAACGTTGTCCCGCCCTGATTATAAAAAAATCCTTGACAAATTATATACCAAAACGTTTCTCATTAATCACTTTATGTACTGTTGAAAACCGCATGAAAATCCGTTCAGTAGTTTTTGAGTTTATCGCGAACAGACGGACAGACAGACGTGACGGAGAATTTTGTTTTTTTTTATAATATACTAGCGGGCCCGGCAAACGTTGTCCCGCCCTGATTATAAAAAATCCTTAACAAATTATATACCAAAACGTTCCTCATTAATCACTTTATGTACTGGTGAAAACCGCATGAAAATCCGTTCAGTAGTTTTTGAGTTTATCGCGAACATACAGACAGACAGACGTGACAAGAATTTTGTTTTTTTATATTATATAGTGATAGTGATGTGACAGAAAACAATAGGAAAATCTTTAAAAATATTGACGCAAGTGGAAAAGCAACGTGTAGTTGTTCAGTTGCCATTAATTGTCCTGTTTAGTACAGCCGTGCGAACGTGGAACAGGCAGCTAGTAGTACAAATATTTGGAATGGAAAATACAACGTGGGTGGGCGAATAGTACAAGGCTTTTTCTTTTCAAGCTTAAAAAGTGTATTAGTATGAACAACTTTTGAAAGGAAATGTGCATGCGTTAGTAGCTATGTACATTGCGATATAAACATTAAATTATTTAACATGTCAACATATCCTGTTCAAAGTGAACGTATATAAAATGTACCATCGTGATTCGGACCAGGAAAACCAGCACGTTAGTTAGATGAGTTCATGTCATTATAATTAACACTATCGCGATAATCGTGGCCATTAATATCTGAACCATCCATTACGCATGTTGGTGTAATGGTACGGCAGAACTACCAACCCATAAAATTTAAATAACAATATAAAAAACATAAAGGGCTGTTTATATGGAACAGTAAAGCCTAAAACCTTTTGGTTATAAAATATAAGAGAGTATTCTTTTAATTTTATTAATAAACGAGAAAGTTTGTGGTAATTGATGGATGTTAATTACTTTTTCATGTACAAATTACTAAACGGATTTTGACATAATTTTACAATAATATTGCTATAATATATCAGAATAATGCATGAGGTTTTAAGTGTATTGTTTAAATTGGCTAAGATATAACGATATTTTTCAAATAAATTGGAAAAAGGTCATATCATCTGAGAACAAAGTAGGCATACGCTGAATAAACCGTTACAAATGAACGAAAGTAACGTATAATGTCATGATTTATAAAGATAAAAATGGAGAAGCTACGGGAGCAGCTAGTTGTAAAAAAATTGGGTAAAAATGATATCTATGGAATAAGTAATATATCTATAATTGAACATTTGGAGAGAGAAACATTGTTATTTCTTATCTTCCTATTTATTTCTACACGTTGTAAATATTTAGCAACTGAAGCAAAGGAAATATTCAGAGTTGGTAGCACTCTTTATGAGAGCTACTCTTACACTTCTTTATTTTTCTGTATGTTTGTTGCTTTAGTGTTTAATTTTTTTACTTATCTATCAACATTTGGAGAGAGAAACATTGTTATTTGTTATCTTCCTATTTATTTTTACACGTTGTAAATGTTTAGCAACTGAAGCAAAGGAAATATTCAGAGTTGGTAGCACTCTTTATGAGAGCTACTCTTACACTTCTTTATTTTTCTGTATGTTTGTCGTTTTAGTGTTTAATTTTTTTACTTATCTAGCAACATTTGGAGAGAGAAACATTGTTATTTCTTATCTTCCTATTTATTTCTGCACGTTGTAAATGTTTAGCAACTGAAGCAAAGGAAATATTCAGAGTTGGTAGCACTCTTTATGAGAGCTACTCTTACACTTCTTTATTTTTTTGTATGTTTGTTGTTTTAGTGTTTAATTTTTTTATTTATCTATCTATCTAATATATAAGTTACAAAAGAAAAACTTAATTCTAATCACTAATTTTTAGATTTTTCAAATTACTAACCTGAAATAAACAAGAAGACGTCAAATAAAAGAGAGAAATAATAATTAAAAATATTTTTTCGTGTGGTGTTATTAGAAAAATATCATTACATAGTATAAAATAAAGTCCGCTACCGCGTCTGTGTGTCTGTCTGTTCGCGATAAACTCAAAAACTACTGAACGGATTTTCATGCGGTTTTCACCAGTAGATAAATTGATTCATGAGGAACGTTTTGGTATATAATTTGGCAAGGATTTATTTTTAATCAGGGTGGGACAACGTCTGCCGGGCCCGCTAGTATTATATAAATTATAATGAATTCCAATTCAAAGATTTATAAATACCAAAAAATACAAATTTCAAATAAAATTTTGCATCACCATGAATGATTTTCTAATGGTTCATCACAGCTTCCACGATACTAGGGCAAGTCGGATCTGCCTGCAATAAAAAAAAAACATTTTCATACCAAAAGTCAAAAGAATTCGTAAAAAATATCTATCATTTTTTATATTCATTACCGACATATAAACCACGCTTTACAAGTAACACAATCACTCGCCGTTAGCCACATACATTTTTTTTTAACTTAATTTGCATTTGAGCTGTTTATCTTAACAATCTGAATAGTTAATTGTGTACCGAGTTAAGTTAAACCGTTGGAACTTATCAGATACTTAACAGTTTCAACACGCAACCTGTAACTTCGTTCGCAATGACGTAAACACTTACATAAAACGTGTAGTGTATTCTTTATCAGTATATCAAACTGTGTTCACAATGCCTATCAATACTTTGAAACATGTCTTTTCTATTGTACAGGTATAGTGGACGTCGTGGTGTAACTATACTATCAGAGGTCCGTGGCAAATTTCGCGTGATGACATGTTAGTACGCGTGACCGAGTGTATTGTATTGTGTACATGTAATATTGATATTTTGCAGTTCACCGTAGGTGTGATTGATTAATAAACTTTATAAGAATGTATATAATTATTGTTCCGTGTGCCAATAGATGTGAAAACTAGACTAATATTAATAATCTCAATATTCATATTATTATATTTAATTAATTCTATAATTAGTTTAAAAATTCAAAAGAGAACATACTTATTCCATCGTTTTGAGTCTTCACTTCTGTCAGTAGTCCTTATGACTGCCTCAATTTTTTTTTCTGGAGTCACTTGATCTGCTCCTTTTTTCCGCTTTCGTTTATTTTATTAGTTACTAGCTGTGCCCGTGACTCCATCCGCGTGGAACCTAATGTTAAACAACAGCGGCTAATAAAATCATCTAAATGTATTAAGTTCATTTACTTATCTACTTTTCTCTCGTACTTAAGCGGCATCGTTATTAAAATTACAATAACTTTTGATTGAGTGAACCGATTTTAATGAATTCAAGACTAAATGTCACTCGAGGATATGCTTCATGTTTCTGTGAAATTTTATCGTGAACTTTAGTAGTAAAATGATTGAAATGTATTTTATTATTTATTCCAAGATACGTGCAACAATTTTTTTTACAAAATCCATAAAGTATATAGAAAGTTAGATTTACGTTCTTATTATATGTATAGATGTCATAAATCGTTGTAATTGCGAGTAAATATTATTATTTTAAATTGTTTTTTTAACTAACATTATTGCCTTTATGGCAGCTGCGTTTTCTTCTTTTGTAACCATTTTAAAATTATAATCCACAATGACTCGCGCCTGAGCGTCCACGGCTCCATGGATGAGCAAGTAATCGCGTCGTGAGTTACGTCGGTATAGTAGACATAGGTTTGGCATTTAGTTTTGGGCCTGGTGTCTCATCAGGCCGGGAGCCGTGGCATTTTGATACTTCTGTCACCCTATAGTTACGCCAATAAGTGTTCGAAATTTGGGCTTTATACATGTCATATGGTATTCGGTATCACATTGAACACCTCGAGTAAATAAATATAATTTACCCAGTCACCGCCTGTTAGGTGTGGACGCAAAAATCAATAAACCGTGTCGTGAGATTTGTATAAACCATAAGGCGGAAACAGGTTTTTCAGTGCGAACGCACGTTATTGCGTTCTGTCGTGTGTTGCAAACGTTAATCATATTTATTTACTTATATATATAAGGGTGCGTCAACATTGCCGAGAGTGTACGTACAAAACTATATCACAAACTTGCTTATACGCGCGGCTCTGCAGACGCTTTTTTAAGCAGTCGCTATAGTCATCGCGCAATTTGAATATTCACTCTTTTTTAATGTTTAATATAATTTAATTTTTCTTTGTATTAATACTATAACTGTGTCTTTTTATATTCTGCAAGCTGTGTTCACATATAAAAGGGTTCGTGTCCATTTTTATTCATAGAACTCACTTTTGTGGACCTTAAATAAATATTTTATGACTTCGAAAAATGACTAGAATAAGTTGAGAATAAATAAAACAGAAGACATTTATCTTTTTAATCATTAGTTAAAGTCTCCTATTGGTAATTGTTATTGCTAATCGATTGAAGAATGGCATATACTATCAATTTTTTTTTATTAAAAAGTATTAAAATCTTTTTGCGAGATAAATCCAGACAGACATACAAAAAATGTATAAACTATATTATTATAGTCCTCTATAACAGACAACTACAAATAAATAATTAGTAGGTACTACTGGTAGAAATTTGACCACAATTCATTAATTTTTCAGGTTTCAATTTCAAGGAAAACCTTCTTAAACTTTAATGATAACACTCATCAATGTCGAATAAACAAAAAATAATAAAGAAAATCGGTTAAGAAATAGAAGAGAAAGATGTAGTTAACTCTTTTGTCTCCTTTTAACCTATTCCTTAATAGATATACCTAAATAAAGTAATATTTAGAATAATTTATACAAAATATTTAGTTCGCCTGGAATCACTACCACCACAGACCATGTTTACTTTTAGACACAGAGCGGTCACTTTGCCGTACTACAATTAAAAAAAAAATCGAACTCTGACGTTTGGCACGAACTGCTTCGTGATAAAAAAATACGAATAACTATAAAGAAAGAAAGAAATTGTTTATTCTTGGAACAAACCATACCATTACCTTATATTAAACAAACAAATTAGACAAAAAAAAAAAGAAATATATGTGAAAAATGAAGGGGAAAAAAGTCTAACAATTGGCAAACCCATTCAGCCAATATGTGCAGTACAGCAGTAGTATTGCAGCACTGATTTTCTATGGGAGCCTTTGTGATGATAAACGGACGTTCAGTCGGTTATAATTAATATTAGAAAAATTAAAGACCAAACCTAATAAGTACAAACAAGTAGCACAGACATACATAACACGTCACAGATGTTCACATTAAATAGGTATAGGTAGCTACTGTAACTACAAATACAAGACTAAACAAATATAGATTTAGAAAAATAAATACACATCAATAAAACGGAGCTTAAAATAAAGCTGCGAGAATGGATCTTACGTCAATATAATTACTGAGTTTCAAGCTGCAATAGATAAGGCTCTATATAAACTATTCTGCATCTTAACCTACTTCGCTTGTCTATACAAATAAAGAAAATTACAAGTGTCTGTTTGTAATGCCAGTATAACAGATTTTTATCAAGTGGATATGAAATTATATACAGTACTTATAACATTTTTTTTTTAATTTATTTAGTAAATTTTTTAAATTTATGTAATTTTTCATGTAAATTTTAGTAAAAAAAACCGAAATACTTGTATAATAAATGTTATAATGTATATCGGAGATGTAAAATAAGAAACATACATCGGTAGGCTTTGAAGGAAGTTTCAAATATGCGGCATCAATAATTTAGAATAATTTACCTCCTCCACTACAGATGAAAAGCAAATTTATATTTGAAAAACTGATAAAACAACAAATTCTTGTGAAACAACAATTAAGGAGTTTATAAGAGATTATATTTTCGCTAATATTTGACGCTTAATTGACATGATTATATAATATTACTAGCTGATGTGGCCACAAGTGGCTGTGGCTCAGTTATTACATGTATTAAAATTATGATAAACTATTTTCAAAATTAAAACATGGCGCCATCTATAAGATACCCATAACAATCGATCCGGCAGTTTTCTGTTAATAAACTAATTTTAAGCTCCATCTGTTCGAGACTGATGAAACTTACAACTAATAACGATAATCAACATTGACAATCATTTAATTTGTAATAAAAAAAATATTGAGGCCATTATCAATCGGAATATAAATTATACTATGTCTCAAATTGGACCACATTACACATAAATGCCAACACTTATGAAAATCGGTTGAGTAGTTTTGGAGTTCATCGTGGACAAACATCACGACACTGGATTTTTATACATTAACGTACTTTTCTTTATTTTTTGCTTGGGTTTCTTCGTGTATTTATTTAAAAGTATATACTTCATTACATAGTATAAAACAAAGTCCCCTACCGCGTCTGTCTGTCTGTCTGTTCGCGATAAACTCAAAAACTACTCAACAGATCTTTATGCGGTTTTCACCAATGGATAAAGTGATTCACGAGCAACGTTTTCGTATATAATTTGTCCAGGATTTTTTTATAATCAGGGCGGGACAACGTCTGCCGGGCTCGCTAGTAGTTATATATATATAGATATTGGTGTATTATGTTTTTAGTTGTGATTACGACTTTTGAGCGGGACACGAGTGATGTACGCTTGCATTTTTGCCGGTAAATTTGAGGGCTGACTGAAAAACCAGCGCCATTTTTACAGGCGGTAGTACGTTGACGCCAGGTCTCTTGTCATACATTTACTTTTATGTGTAAGGGGTTTTTTGTATACTTTTATTTCTATGACAATAAACCAATGATATAATAACTGAAAAGCTGTAGATACGTCATAAGCGCTTCGACAGCGCCTTATTAAAATAAAACTTGGGTACCTAGCTTATTTTTGACGGTTGTTTCGTCAATCCGCCCGTATCTAAGCAACATATAACTATTTCTTATTCACCATCGATATTGAGAATATGCCATCTTACTTCCACATGTTATCTAAGACAGTGTGGCGTTACAATATTACTTTACGTATGTGTGCGTTATCGTGTCATTTGTTTTGTCAAAATTCATATAGGTAGTAGCTTTTTAGTTATAATATCATTGCAATAAATATATTTCTTTTAAATGTAATATTTATAAAGATACAAACAGAAAAGTTGCAGACGGATGATAGTTCTTAATATGTATGTAGGTGGGAAATGGGAATGTATGCTTATCACAGACCGAATCACTCACCAGTAGACCGTCCTGTATCTATAAAAAATAGATTAGTGATTAATTTAAATGTTAATATACTGATAACAGCGGACGCAATTATATAATTTTAAAATTTATACCGACGTTTACGGCCTTTTAATGGTTCCTCATGTTTCTATGGAGTAATTAATTTAGGAGACACGATTTCGAGTTAATGTCTCGTTAATTTCTTTCAACCGAATTTCTCTTCATTTCTTCGTCATAAATTTATGTTATATCTTTATGGGACATAAATATCCGCACCGCGACCGGCATCGTGCCTATTATCAGTATAATTTGTAAGTAGTAACACTGGACTGTAGCTTGAAATTTATTATAAATGTAATAAATATATTTTTAATGTGAGATAAGCATAATTATATAATACACTTTGGGATAATTATTTTTATACATTTCTGTAAAGAGGATTTATGTTTTTTTTTTAAATTATTATTGCTATTCGATATTCAAATGAAAAATGAGTGCGTGTAACCGTCACACACGATTGAAGTAAAACTTCTCTAGCGTTATAAGAGATGGCGATTAAGTTAAAAATAAATACATCATATGAGAATTTAAAAAGGCTTTTATTGCTGATGTAACACTAGTAATATATACATTTATTATCATCGACCACTATACATTTTAAAACAATAATCTAATTACCATCATACTTCAAATATGATACGATTGGTTTATGATGACTGAAATAAGAAACATAAATTCTTTTCTATGTTTTATTTACTTTATAACAAAGAGTTGCTAATAATATTTCCTGTGTTATTTCAGTCACAAATAGCTGATAGATGGCACTACAGATAATGAAGCCTTGATTTAATTTGTTACTTACTTACATTGAAATCAGATGGCAACACGGTCGCGCGCTCATATATACATAATTAATTCTATTGTATGATTTTTATTATTATTCAATTTTCAATTTATTTTTTATAAAATCTCTTTTTTTCAAAAATTTTTGATCGATTTGTTTATAAACTATTTATTGACAAAATCTAAAATATTTAAAAACAGAAACAGAAACAGGACGCCATATTGCCGTAACGGACTTCCGTTGCATTGTCGTCCAGTTACCTCCTAGTCGCGCCTAAAGAAGTTTTACTTTAAAACTAAAGCTTAAGGGAAAAACTGTTTTGTACTTTATTACCATAGAAATAATTATTTCATAATATGACTATCTAAGATTCTAAATCTAAAACAAGTGTAAAACGCGTCGTGTTAAATTTTTTTTTTGATGTCGTATGTCTTCTTTGATAGTGAGTAACTAGCTAAGCCCGTGGACTTGACCACGTCGGTTATCATTACTATTAGGTATATTTTATACAGAAAACAATTCCAAATATATATAACATACAACATTTCCTTTCAAAATCACTCATTGTAATGTATTCAAGTCCACCTTAAAATACTTTCAAGATTTATATTGTCTCTCGTGTAAAGTTTTGTAAATGTGACTCAGCCGGTATTTCCCTTTAGCCCTTTAAATAAGAAAAAATATATACATAATAAATATTAATAAATAAAATCAATTGCCGATTGTATGTTAGCGAATTAAATCAAAACGGCTGTGTCGATATATTTTTTTCTCGTGTCTATAAATGTCAGGACAAAGCTTGTATGCAAGAAAGTGTTTGAAGAGTTTTTTTCTATAAACGGTACCCTATTTTCTTTTCTATACCCCTTATAACGTGTATGCAATCTTTCATGATAATCGGTTACGTAGTTAATGCGTGAAAGAGTAACAAACAAACACGCTTGTAATTATAATATTAGTTAGGATATGCATTTAAACACAAACTCGGCTTAAGTGACGTTACAATATTTTTTCAACTGATTATGATGGACCTTCACAGTTGCATTGGACTAATAGAGCGAGCGGTTATGGCGCTCAGACGCTTGGCAACAAATTCAAGGTTGCCAAAATAGTCGAATTTCGGCTTAGGCTTTTGCCTCAGATGTAAGAAAACAAATCTTACTAAGCTAAACTAGTTACATATAAAAATCAGTGAGTCACATATATGTACCAGCATGTGTGCCTCATGAACTCAAACAACGTTATGTCTCAAAATGCACCTAAACTGACTAGAGGTCACTGACTCCGAAGCACACCTGTCGGAACACACCTTATGGTGCTTGATGACAGATTTACTACTTTAAGGTGATAGCTAGCAAGGTGGGTATTAGGAAATACCATAGCACTTTACCATGATTCCATTAAAAGCTCGGCTTTATTATAAAATTTAAACTCACATAAATAGACTACTTTCAACAAACTTCATAAAGCCTTTCAGGTGTCACGTTAACGATCATTTTTAAATAAATCTCTGCAGACCCTTATCCCACAAACCCGATGATATCGACGCGTCAAAGTCAAAACAAGCGAAAAACCGACGTTAAAAATGGCCTCCACACACTTCCGAAAAATCAATTTAGCCCCCGAAAATACAAAAAAAATATCGTATCATATTTTCGAACACCCTACGTAGCGACGCGATAGGGTGAGCGAGACGGTTGTACATATTTACCACGTATGAGAGAGAGATGTAAAAACAACAAAAAAAAAGTTGGAAAAAACATGGTCGCGAAAAACACGCGGGGGCTTACAGAAGTGGCACATTAGTGTACCCTACACTGCATTCGATGGAGAAAAATGAATAATAACCCACCCCCGTAGAGGGTTGTACTTTTACGACCATATTCGAAGACATTCTGTTCGAATATTAAATTTAACTTTCCTAGGAGCTGATAAGGAAGAGTCGAAATTCTTGAAGTGATTGCAAATCAAAAAATCATTTAGCGAAATAGGATTTTATCCAATAATGCAATGCCTACAGCACTGAGATTTATTTTTATTTGAAACTAGCTTTTGCTCGCGATTTCGCTTGCGTTAATGTAGATTTTTAAAATAAAATAAAGGCCATGTTGCTCACTGATACAGTAGCTTTCAGCAGGTGTAAGAATTTTTAAAATCGGTTACGTATTCACTGAGTTTTAATATAATATATTTTCTCTTTATACAAGATGCAAACATTGAAAATTTCCCTTTTTTATGTCATAGCAGGCAAACGAACAGGTGGGTCACTTGATATTAAGTGATCACCACCGTAGATAGACACTAAAACACAAGGGGAGTCGAAAGTGCGTTGCCAGCCTGTGTTTAGGGAAAAGGAGGGTAGGTAGAGGGGAGGGGATGTGGGCCTCCGACACTCTCACTGACCGAACGAAATGCAACAATGCAAGCACTGTTACTGCACGTTGGTTTTCTATGAGAGGGTGGTAGTACTCCGGGCGAGCCGACCCATTCATGCTAAAACCAGTAACAGCTCCAGCGTGGCTCTACCACCTACCAACCTACCACCTACCCTACGCGTAACTTTTTTCTAAGTAACTTCAACTTGCAACTTTATTTTTTTATCTGGAACCCACATATACGTATCTAAATTATAAGTGACAAGTGGTTTATTCATTTCTTTATTTTAATGTTTGTTATTCCTGCTTAGTCCTTATAAAAAGGGCGATAATTTATTTTCGTTTTATACTTTACTAACTGTAACCTTTTTATTGGTGCCTTATTATTATTTACTATTATTCTTTACTGTAATAAATATTCTGTTTATAATAAATTTGATATTAAATGCGAATATGATTTTTTTCACTTTGTTTATTTATTGTACATTTTCATAACTACTCAGTTGATGAAATTTTGCTTACACGTTGTAATTTTAAATATTGCTTACATTGTAAATTTTGCTTACAGATCCAGAAAATCACGCAGAGACCATTGGTAGGTTTAATTCATAAAAATTACTATTTCTGAGGTATAGAAAATCATATTTTATTGCATTAACGCGACCGAAACAACCTGGAAAAGCTAGAATTATGTAGTAAAATTTAAAATAAAATTATCTTGACGCATGTTATTCAAATGTTTATAAAATAGTTGTTGTCAATACAATTAATGAATTTGTATCATAAAAGCATAACTTACAGTCATTAAGAAATAATACTAAATTTAATTTAAGATGTCCGCAATAGTAAAGAAAAATTAGACCCAACATCGTTATTAGAATTTATGGTTAATTGTGATGTCGCCATTAATAAGCTTCTGTAGAATTGAAGTTCTGTTTGTTTAATTACAGAAATCCAAAATTAAGAACATTTCAATACAGTTATGAAAGTCAAACCACAAACAACGTTTCAATAATAATTAAAACAAATACTTATATAATCTATATTTTTGCATATAATAAGAATTTAAATCTAATGTGTGTATTATTTAAAAAAAATATATTATAAAATTTTTTATTATAAAAAAAAATGTTGCACGTGTTTAGGAATAAGGAATAAAATACATTTCAATCATTTTTAGAAATGTCTGTTTGTCTGTCTGTCTGTTTGGACACGCATTACTGCTAAAATACTACGCACATGATAAAACCTCTTCAAAAATATCATAATGCATATCTTCGAGTAACATTTAGTCTTTGTTTCATTAAAATCGGTTCACTCTATCAAAAGTTATTGTAATATTAATAACGACGCAAATGGACTTAATACATTCAGATGACTTCACTAATCACTGTTTTTTTACATAAGGTTCCACGCGGATGAAATCGCGGGCACAGCTAGTATACTATAAATAAGCCGCTCTAATATCCGAACAATTCAGTTTGTAATTTAAAGTTTATTTATTGGAAGAAGGTACTCTCTGGAACTGCTGATCTCATTCTAACTTTTCTTTGTGCATGTGAAACATATTTTATTTTTATTAAGCTTAACATCACAATAAACGTGAACGAAGACGCTTAGGGTTGCTGATAATAAATAAAACAGAGACGAACAATAATACCTAAGACGCTAAGACTTAATTCAATGGATATTTTTTTCAAAAAATACCGGATAATCCTCGTCTGGACGATGTTATGACGGCATTTAACGATGTCATTAAGCAAACAGAAACATCTTAGCTGCATTGTGTTTTACTTTACGTTGTACAACCACTTTATACTTTATCGCAATATGCATAAAGTTGATTTCGTATAAAGTGGTCGGGACGTCACCCCAGATATTTGCTGTTATTTGTCAAGCCAACTAATTGCCTGTTATATTGTGCCTGAGGAAAGCCTGCCTATTTATGCCTCATTAATGATGTACAAGCTGACAGAAGTGATCCCTTTTGTTAAAATATCTTTTAGTTAATTACTCGCATAAATAAAGTTTATGTAGCTGATGAATCCTGAGTTATTCCGTATGGAAATTATATGCTATAGAGTATATCGAGAGTTAATCGAAGGAAGCTAATTTTAATATATACTAGTAGCTGCCCGCGACTTCGTCTGCGGTTGTAATTTTATAAAGGCTTATATTTGAGCGACTCCATCTTTGTTATTTTTTATACATATGTAAAGGTATTAGCACAAACGTGGTTAAAACTACAATCTCATCTGATGCTAAATAACGATTTAGTCGAAGATGGCAGACACGCTAAACCCAGAAGGAACTGCCTCTCAAGTGCAACTGCCGGACCACACCAATAGGTACCTGGGGACAGATTTTCAACTAGAGGCCAACTAGCCTAGCGGACTTTAAAAGAGTCCTAACACCATGTTATGCTCGGACTCCGTTGATTGGAACATACGTTAACGCGGTGGCCGAACACGCTATCAACTAAGCCATAAAAGTTTAAACTACTCCTTATAATAGCAGCTGTAAGTCGGTGAAAGTCTCGTCAGAATCGGGCTAACCGCTTCGGAGATTAGCCATAACAAAAGAAAAACAGACTTTTTTTAAGCATCTTTTATACTTTCGTGTTATTAGTAAGCTAGCTGTACCCGCGACTTCATCCGCGTCGAACGTTATGTAAAAGCAGTGATTAATAAAGTACTTTGAATGTATTAAGTCACTTTATGTATTTATTTTTCTCTCGTACTTACGTCGCGTCGTCATTGAAATTGCAATAACTTTTGATAGAGTGGACCGATTTTAATGAAACGAAGACTAAGTTACTCTCAAAGATATTCTTTATGATTTGAGGTTTTATTGTAAACCCAGTATTTTAGCAATGATGCGTTTTCATACAAACAGACAGACAGACAGACATTTCTAAAAATGATTGAAATGTATTCTATTACTTATGGGGATAAGCAATAGGTCTAGGAGACACCTACAACAATTTTTTTCACGAAAATCGAAAAAGTACAGTCACGTTAGATTTACATTCTTATTATATGTATAGAATAGATAGAAGGTAACTGTTAAGTTGACGTTACAAACAGACTTTAATTTTTATTTATTCACATAGATTTAAATTTGCAAGTGTAAACGATTATGAACAGTTGGTTATATATTGTCCACTAATTTATTTTGATACTTGAAATCTAACAGCAAAAAAGTAAACGTCCTACGAAAGTAAATCTTTCTGGAAAACAGTTCAAATATTAAAAGACGTTGCATAATTTATATGACGAACCTTGCAATGATTTGGAAACTCAAATAAAGTTCTTCTGTTTTAAATGGGAATATAGTGGTTTCATTGACTTTAATCTAATCTTTGACTACGACTACGAATCTTTGACACACCTCTCAGCTCTGATTCTAGAGGACTAAGTCTAAAAAGGCAACTCAGAACAGCAATAAACGCCGGCAGATTTTTAAAAAATATATTGACGATTGCTAAACAAACGTATATTATGATTTCATAAAAAATCACTGCCTTCTATCACTACTTCATATGTCTTGAGTATATATATTTCATCATATGACTGTATGTAGTCCGGTAAAGCTGTTAAGACCTTGCTAGGTCAATAGCGTAGTCAGTTCAAAAAAAAAATCATATGACTCCAATTTTTGGTTCTTTATTGAAGGTAAACATAGCATTAGCATTAAAACTTATAGAAAAAGAGAAGTGAATTTTAAAAGGACAGCTACAAACCAACTTATTTCAATAAGAGAATTTATATTAAAAGTCGGAATCAAAACCACACTGGTTTTTTGACCAATACATGCATCCACATAAAAGATATAAACATTTGCGATAGAAACCGTACTATCCACATAAGACCTTAAAACTCTCATAAAACACATCCACAAAGACGGGAAAAAGTAATGCAAAGGAATCGGTACAGACTATCTTAAAATTGATCTCGTGTCGGATGTACGAAAATCAGACCTATCGCGATGAATATAACAAAGAAAATTGCGTGCCGTTGTTTATAGTAAATTGGATTTTTTATATAAACTGAAATGAACTTTATAGGAGTTGCTATAGAGCGGATTTTTTGGGAACACATCGTACACCCTCACATAAGTTAAGGCCCGAGTAATACAGATGACGATGCCAAGTTGTGGAAAGAAAGGGGAGACTGGAAGTGGAATAACGAGGGGGTCGGGCGGGGTGGCACACACCCCCTGTTTCGGGTTTTCAATAGACGTTTGAGAGTTTCGTATCCCGTACGATTTAAAAGGCAGACAGGTGTAAATGTTATGTTTATGTGCTTACTTCGGATAACGTGAAATACGTGGATTATAAATTAAAATCAGTCGATGATGACGTTAATTGTGCTAAAGATAGCCTGTTTAGCACGACTCGTAATAATTTTGATGCCTTCCATATATGCGTCCTACAATCAATGTAGTATCGAACGAGACCAGTTTAAGAGCGATGTTTGGAGAATTGAATGAAGCATATAAAGTCGCCTATTAAGTGATTGTTTGACCAAAAAGGTATTAGTTTAGACCGAAAACTCTTAGGTGAGTTTTGCAGACCACATCTATATATGTTTGGAGACAGATTTCTAACATAAGTTGGCTAGGCAAGGTTTAAGAAACGATTTACATATTCGAGTTTATAATCACTAAGTTTTCTTAGCGGAAAATTCACTACATTTAATACCACGTGCTGTGCAATAGGTATATTATGCGAGTCTTGGATGATTTTTTTTATTTCACAACAACTTCTCGATCCAAATTGAAAAACAATTCATAAAATACACTATTATTACTTAATATATCAAAGTTTATTAATTATTTCCATAACGATTTCGATAAGTTAAAACGCAGTTTCACTTTTCCTTTGAAGAACCATGTATCGTAGGAAGCAAGGAATATTCTTAATAAAACATATTAGACAATTAATTCCACGATACAGTACGACAAAATTAGGAACAATTACTTAATTTCTGTATAAATTGAGGCTGCGTTACCATAAGACACGTTAAATTTAGAGAATCATTATGATACCAATAGGCATAAAACATATGCTACAATATGATTAGCAAAATACAAATCGTAATAGTAATGCTAAACGGTTGATAATTCATTATTTCATTAAATAAATAAAAAAAAAATTATATAGCGTATTGATAGTTTTCTTTTGACTGCATAGACTACATTATTGATAGATACTCTGCTTAATGGGTGTCCGATAAATCGCATTTAATATGTATTTTTTATTGCAGAGCAACAAAGTGACGCCTCTATATGTGCTATTAAGCGCAGTGTAATCCAAAATCAACAGTGATCGCTGAGAGGTCCACTCTATACTCCATCAGTAGTCCTTGCTGTCATGCCGGCTTGCAACTGGATATGCTTTGGCTAATTTAGATGGTAAAAAACTAAGAGACGATTATTGTGGCGGTCTAAGCACCATACGCATTATAGTAGCTGTCCAGTTGAAGCACATTCACGCTAAGAATATTATATGCCTCAAAAATACCTTGATAGATACGTACACGAGTTCTTCTATGAACGAGATAGTATAGGATGTTCTAACACAGGTTGAGCTAAAATGTATATAAGGAGACTATAGAATAATATTATTTATGAAAAACAACAAAATATAGGCGGATTAAATTATGGAAAGAATACAATTTTCACTCGCCCAAAACACGAGTTTCAAACGAGGATATCCCATGATATACAACCCATCGCCGCGGTAGAGCTCCGCGAAGCATTTTTCAAGACACAATCCACCCTCGCATTTCTGAACATATTATTATATAGGTACAAGTTGTAAACTGTTGGTTATTTAATTTCGAAGCTGCGTGCACTAGTAATAAACACCTGTAGATATTTCTATCAGACAACTACGTATCCATTGGCGATGGAATACGCCAAGAAATCAACATTTATCTATTTTTCCTATTATTTACCTATACCAGAAAATTTTAATCTGACTATACTACTAATAAAATTCAATCTAGTGACGTACGAAATTGGATTTTAAATCTAATTTGAAAAACTAAGAATAGTTAAGTATGATTTTAATTATTTATTATGATTATACAATTGCATTAAGGTCAATCGTTTACTTTATGTTCAGATACTTCGTTTATGATAATAAATACTAAGTTAATTTACATTTTTGTCTGAAATATTTTATTATATACGATAAAAACTCTTTGTAATTACGTAATATATTCATCGAGATAACGAGCAGAGTACTACTTTAAATGCATATATCCATATAAAAAATATCATTTGTTTATACAAGCTTATTTCCGAAAAGGCAAAACCAATTTCGACGAGATTTTAACTAACTGACAGAGGATTTTTCAGAATATTATCTAGGTTAACTAGAATCACGCTGTTCTATAGGATAAAAAGCTGTTATGATAATTCAAGGTAACTTAAAACAAACAAAAAGATTACAGTTATTAAAAGGTATTGACTAAACTACAATTATAAAATTAAAAAGTGCACTACAATGAATGTAAATAAATCACAAAATCGCATGGAATAATAAAACCATTTTCACGGTTACGAAATAGTCAGTCATATCATATCTTAATGGGAAATATCGCTGTTAAATATTCATATCGCTATAAGCTTGTAACGTGTACCACACATACAGAGCTAAGTTCGTTCTCCTCCCCGCGCCTTAGCAGTTTTGATGCATAGCAATATTTTTGTGTCAGCCGCATACTCCGCCCTGTGACGTTGCGTGATATATGGACTCCCTCTCTACCAAATTTAATGCATCCATTTTGTATGTTATAATTTTAATATATCAACGTGCAATTTTCTTCATTTCAAGAAGATATATTATATAACAAGTCATTAAAAATCATCCTGGAATTGCTATTGAGTAGACACGAAATTTGACAGTTTAATTTTTTTACTTATAATAGGCTAATCTGAATATGTTATACAGTCACTAGTCGGTTTTAAATGACTGCTATAAGTTTTTAATATTACAATCACATATTACGCATTAAAGTTTTATATGTAAGTATATTGAATTATTATACACTAGTATATAGCATACAGATAATCTGGAAATTAAAACAAAATGTTAATTGTGGAACATTTCTACAGAACTGTTGTTATTAATATCAAAGGAAATATATTTTGTTCCGTGGTAATTGTGAATTTATATCACTGCTATTTTTCATCTAACGTAAATGAATTTGATATTTGACTTTTGGTAATAATATGATAGTTATGTATATAGTAGATCAATAAACTAAAATAAGGTTGCGCAAGTAGGAGTCGTTTGTATGTATATTTTTTTTAATAAAACATGTTTTGTTCGTATGTTTGTTTTTGTAGTAATGAAATAACAGTAACGAGAATCATAATTTCACTATTATGCAATTGAATTAAAATAGCTATAATTTGTATGACCATTAGTCGCATTGAAGAATCAGTTCAATATTTAGGGTTACAGTCTTCGACCATATCATCAGTGGAACTTCAGAAGCGATTGTGTTTAAACTTTTGCATATAGATTATCCTGTTTTTGATATGAATTGCTGTCCACTAATTTACTAGATATATTTGCGTTTTGCTGCCCTTTTTGCTATCACGTAGAGTTCATTCTGCATTCTAAGGCGCGAATATTCGCCGTTGGCGGTTTCCTCATTTTGTTTAATAAGTGCATAGCAGACGATTTGTCTGCACTTTTTCCATAAAATATCAATCAAATCCTCTTATATATGCTTAAAAGTGAGTTTCTTCTATAAATCGAAATACCGAATTTATAGATTATTATTGTATATTAATTAACAATATGTCATATCATATTGAGGTAAATAGTTTGATGAAAATAAATATTAGTTTTTTTAGTAATGTATGTAATACCCCAAGGTAATGCTTACTAATAAGCGTGGATGCGACTTTGTTACGTTTTAAAGCCTTGACTACTTTATCGATCACTATGAAACTTTGCGTACACAATGTGAGAGGTAAAGAAAGGAACATAGGATATTGTAAGTAAGTAGATTTTACAACAAAGTCCCAAAGGATATTACCGATTTGCCGGATTGTGAATTTAAGCGCCATGTCAAGCGGGTTTTGGTGTCAAAAGGCTATTATAGAGTGGATCAATATGTGAACGATGGTGATGTCTGGAATTGACTCATCTCTGTGCATCCATTAAAAACGTTTGTGAAATTTACTATTATATAGAATATATTATTATTCTAAATATTATATATATTTGTTAAAAAGATAAACCAGATCGAGTTTCTTGCCGGTTCTTCTCGATGACTGGGTTGTTTTCCGAACCGGTGGTAGTTTTGACGTTCATGAGTGCCTTCTTAGGGCCTAAATTGAATAAAGTGTTTTGAATTTGAATTTGAAAGTAGAATTAGATCAAATCGTATCTAGTCTAATACTACGCTAGCCAAACCGCGAGCAAAAGCTGGTTGAGAAATATCTATACTTATATTATAAAGCTGGCTGTTTGTTTGTTTGGTTGAACGCGATAACCTCAGGAACTACTGGTCCGATTCAGTGTCATTTCAGTCTTAGACAGCTCATTTATCGAGGAATGCTATATATATCATCATGCTAAGACCAATAGGAGCGGAGCACCAATGAGGAATGTTTCAAAATCGATGTTTTTTTCCTTTTGAGAGCTTCCGCTGCGTGTTAGCCCAAAGTAACTATTCCACGCGGACGAAGTCGCGGGCAGAAGCTAGTAGTTGAAAATAGTTGAACTCATAGCCGTTGTTAAACAATTACTGTGTTCAGAAAAATGAATGTTGACGAATATTCTAGAAGCAATATCGCCGTGGAACGTATATACGCAAACCCAGTTTATGCGCACCCAACCGACTTTTAGAGCTTAACTAGGTTTGTATTGGTAGTGTAAAGGCGTGTTTACACCATTAAAATTGATTTATTTGAACCAATATATTCATACTTGAATCATTCATATCGTATCAACAGGAAAAAGTTTATTTGTCTATTGTTAGGTTATTACTGTCCGGAATCAAATATCTATATACTAATATTATAAAGAGGTAAAGTTTGTGAGTTTGTGACGTTGTAGGGGGTAATCTCAGAAACTACTAGTCCGATTTGAATTTTTTTTTCAATTTTATGTAGCTTATTTATCGAGGAAGGTTATAGGCTGTATATCATCACGCTAATACTAATAGGAGGTGAGCACCAATGAAGAATGTTTCTAAATCGGGATTTTTTCATCTTGAGAGCTTCCGCTACGTGCTAGAGTTAGCCCAAAGTAGCTATTCCACGCGAATAAAGTCGCGGGCAGAGGCTAGTTCTTTATACGTTTTTATCTTGTGAAAAGACACATTAAAACAGAAGTACCTAACAACGCTTCGAGGTATCGTTTTTATCAAGATAATTCAGCAAGAAATTCGAATATTTGCTTCATGTATTTTATACTAGACTGTGTTCTCTCTTTCCTTATGCGTTTATTATTATTTATTGTAATTGTTTATTGTATCCTTACTAATAGATATTATAAAAACGAATGTGCGTTTGCTTATTTGTTACGCTTTCACGATTTCACTGCTGAACCAATCATTCTGGAATTTTGCATACACATAGTTACAAATACAGAAGAGAACATAATTTACCTTTCAACCAGGAAGAAGTGCTGCTCCCGAGGAATAAGACAAATCTACGTTAACTCAAGAGAAACCGCGAGGAAGATCTAGTTAGATATAGTTAAGTTATAGTAACATGTGTAGTGCAAAAATATTTACTACGCACAATTTACTACGCACGTTAATTCTCGTTACGATCTGTTGCAACATGTATAAGTTGATGCACTAAAACGCCACCTATTGGTGAGTTATAGTAATAAAAACTATAACACTGATTGAAGGACCAATATGAGAGTTGGCACATACTATTTTTTTTTTCTTGGAGAAGGTTTTTTTATGCTATACATCGTACCTAATATTATAAGGCGAAAGAACGGAAGAAAAAAAACAAAAAAAAAGGGAAAAAAGAGAAAAAAATAAAAAAAAAAAAAAAAAAAAAAAAAAGGGAGGGAAAAAAAAAAAAAAAAAAAAAAAAAAAAAAAAAAAAAAAAAAAAAAAAAAAAAAAAGGAAAAAAAAGGAAAAAAATAAGTATGTGAATTTGTTTGTTACATTTTGAAGCATTAACTAGTCAACCAGTTACCGTGAAATTTTGCATACGTCCGGGGTATATAAAAGGCTAGATATACAATACTCTTCATTCAGAAAAGTATACTGTATATAGATTTTTTTATAGTTTAACCACAATCTTATCTAATGATAAATGCCGATGTGGTCTAAAATAAACACGCTAAACCTAGAGAAGACTGGCTATCAAGTGCAGCTGCCGGAATACACCAAAAGGTGCTTGGCGACAGATATTCTACTTGCAGGTTTTTTTTTTTATTGTAGCTCGGCAAAGTGACTCTACTGTGCCTGATGGTAAGCACAGTACAATCCAAAAACAATGGCGACCACCGAAAGACATTCTATCCATCGCTGGTCGCCGCTGTCATGCCGGCCTGAAAGCGACCCAGTCAGGGACAGCTCCCCAAGGTTGCTGGATATACACCGGCTGATCCCGGAACGCGACACGCCCAAACGTGCCACTATGGCGGATGTTCCACCTGGTGTACGGTGGTCGCGATCCAGTCGGGTACAGACACTCTACCACCCCGCAATAGGTAGGTGGTGCCTACCCAGATAGACTTAGGAAAAAACTCTACCACCATGCTATAGTTTCATCACTATATTTTCTTTCACCCATAGCTCTGATCCTGTTGCTAGAATTCGAACCTACGTCCATTGACGCGGTTTCCGAACATGCTATCAACTAATGTAAATTAATATAATATAACTCTCCACTAGGTAACGCAAGGCTATTAAGTTATATATTGCAATTTAACGCGGACGATTGTTAGAAAGCGTTTATTACATTTCTGATTTTTTACTTAAATATACTGAGTTCAGTTTGACCGTGCCCTTACTCGTCTCGGTGGTAGGCCCCCATTTCCATACATATGAGGTAGACATCCCGCCTCGGTGGAAGCGGCCGAAAGAATCTTCAGGCCCGTTCTTTATACCCTTACAATATTTCCTTGGCGTTGAGTTTATCTTCAACTTTATCACTTTGTGACGTACTACAGGATTTTATCTATCTATATATAAATCAAAACCGTTTGGCCGACAACTAAGACTATTTAAAAATTAAAATCCTAAGTATGTTTTCATATAGGTTTTTCTTCTCTCCGTTTTACCGTAACTCGACACTAGGTGGCGCTATATTTAAAGCGTTTAGGTATTTAAATACGAAGAATATTAATTTTGTGACAACTAAACTATTTATTAAAATACCAAACCCGTGTAAAGTCAAAGACTTCACTAGTGCTATATATTTTATATTTTATTAAATATATTGCTATATGACAGTGTCTCTAAGTAGTATGAGTAGTATGTTAGTAGGTGGTAGAGCCACGCTGAAGCTATTACTGGTTTCAGCATGAATGGGTCGGCTCGCCCGGAGTAGTACCACCCGACGCTCAGTACCTCCCTCTCGCATAAAACCGACGTGAAGTAACAGTGCTTGCATTATTGCGTTTCGTTCGGTCAGTGAGAGCGCCGGATAACCCACATCCTCTCCCCTTCCCCCAAACACAGGGTGACAACGCACTTGTGACTTTTCTGGTGTTGCAAGTGTCTATGGACGATGGTGATCACTTAACATCAGGTGACCCACATATTCGCTTGCATCCTATGATATTAAAAAAAAAACAGTATAATACCAAAACTAATTTAATACGACACCTTTTAAACGTATTTCAGAGTTGATTCTATATCATTTAGTTTATATGCAATCATATACTACGTTTTAGTACCGGCACTATATATTTCAGATTCTAGCTTTTTCCTGCAACTTTCTCTGTTTATTTTTCTTATATATTCTGGATGAGTTATTGAGATGACTATCAGTTCATCATATTAGAAAAAAAATAAAGAAAGTTGGCCTAAAAACGAAAGAGTAAAAGGTATCTAGCGATGTTATTTGTCTTGGACTAATCGTATTCATGTCTATACAGACACCAGCTGATTCCAGCTTCTTTAGGCATTAAAAATGACAAAAGGTCAATCAAATCCAAAAAAATATGTCACCTGGAACCATCTACGAAATATTCTCCATCGAATATATAATAATATGTATGTTATACGTGATATAATTCAAAGTCAAAAATACTGTATTCGATTTAGGCCCTGGAAAGGCACTTATGAAGGTCAAAAATACCACCGTTTCAGAAAACAAGTTAATCATCGAAAAGAATATACATATAATAAAAATGTAAATATAACGTGTCTGTACTTTTTCGATTTTCGTGAAACAAATTGTTGTATGTGTCTAGGAATAAGTAATAGAATACATTTCAATCATTTTTAGAATTATCCGTCTGTCTGTCTGTCTGTTTGTATGAACACGCATCACTGCTAAAGAACTGGGTTCATAATAAAACCACCACATAGTATAGAAAATCATAAAGCATATCTTCGAGAGTAACTTAGTCTTTGTTTCATGAAAATCGGTTCACTCTATCAAAAGTTATTGTAATTTGAATGATGGCTCGAGGTTAGTACGAGAGAAAAGTAGATAAGTAAATAGACTTAATACATTCAGATGACTTTATTAAACACTGTTTTTACGTAAGGTTCCACGCGGACGAAGTCGCGGGCACAGCTAGCCATATATACTTTTAAAAACATAGATAGTTATATTCGTTTTTGGTAGACGCACAGAGAATGGATGTCAATTCCAGACGTCACCATCATTCACATATTGATCCACCCTATAATAGCCTGGTCATTGTGTTTGAATATAAACATAAAATATGAATATGCCGATACGATCAGTAGTTCTGATACGATTAAGTCTGAAATGAAATATCTTTTAATTCTACATATTGTTTCAACATAAGATATTTTTTATATAATTCATATATTTACCCAGTGAGGTGACTAGCGTGATATTACTTCCTAGGTAAGAAGTCTCTGTCACGTAATACATCAACGATAATCTTCTTACATCGCCCTCAATTCCGAGCGGCCTATTCCCTCCACGCCCCGTGGGATTATACCCCCCTTCAGTGATTCTTTCCTCTTTTATTATAATACCGAAGACCTACAGTATTGTATACATATGTATATATAACGTAGTGTAACATTTTTTGGTATATTTAGGAACTATACATACGATAATAAATATTGTGTACGTTTTTTAAAGATAGGAAAAAATATAATATTGCTTAAGTATTTGCCCAGTATAGACATGAGATAGCTTTCAGTTTTTATATTTTCCTTGCCCACAATAATACTTTCTTCTACATAATACAGCTCCTTGGTTGGATGAATATGCCTTGTCGTATTAGATTCACCAAAGTTTTCGAACTAAAAAGTACAAATATCTTTATCTTCTAAAAACTAGGCAGTTCCAATTTCATGGAAACCTATCTGATTACAGATAGACTTAAATTAAACTTTAATAAGATTAAAGTTAATAGAGTAATAAGAAAAAAAACCATCGTTGTAGTAACTCCAAATCGAGTATCAACTCATTAGTTCATTCATGGTGAAATATTCACAAGTATTTGTTTCTTTTATGTTCCGATACAAGTTTCAGACTAAAAGCTATTACAATCATATGACAAAACTAATTATATACATGCAATTTTCTGTGGTTGTGTATTATTTAAAACCTGTTTATTAGTTTTGATAAAATCACTTGATTCAATAGACTTTACAGAAGCACGTTCAACGTCGCATCTTACGAATAAATCCACACGAAATGTTATAAATGTTTTACCGAAAAATGTACAGACGAAATCACGGGAAGAAGCTAGTCGTTAATACACAGTGAAAATGAATATATCCGAGACGACAAAAAAATCGAAGTCGGTGAAGTGGCGAATTAATAATAAAGCTTAGGTAGTTTGACCACAGATTATGTTACTCTTCGTCTTAAGGTGTTTTTTTAGTCTGCGTGCAGAGAAACGCTTTTAAGAGATATCAAAAGTGAGTCTGCATTATGAAATTAATATGTTGAAAGGCGAGAAGAGGTAAAACAAAAGAACGTTTAAGTAACCCAGAATTAAATGGCGCTAAATTTCTGAAGGATTTTTGGCGGATATCTTAGTTTCTCAGTTAGTGGATTTTATATTTTATTCATAATTTTGTATTATTTTATATTTGGTAATATTGGCAGTATTTTATGCAATCTAGTTCAGTTATTCTGCACAAGTGAAGTGGGTGGGAAATAATACCACGGAGAATGAAGTCTGAGATGTCACGAAAACTCCCTAGAAAATTCTAACAAGGAGGCCACTTACTTGTTAGAACATTGAATTTATCACAGGAAACCCTTTTATATTATTACGTACTCGACAATGGGAGTAATCATTTAGAAGATTGGTTGCCAAAAAACAATCTGAAGTTTCGATCGAATTTATAGAAGTTTCAAATATTAACAAATTGTCTTGTACGGAGAAATATTCAAATCATCAAAGGACATCGTATTCTAAAATAACTTTCCAATGAATTCCCTTGTAATCATTCCTATGTTAATTCAATTATCTATCGCTTGAAGACATAAAACCGAATATCTATTTGGCGAAACAAAAACCCGTAACAAACATAATTTACTTACATCCAACCACCCAAGACATTGCCGTTTCTCTAACAAGATACAATGGCTTCGCGAAATAACGTTCCACCCTAGGTTTAGCGAACCGACGTAACTAGGACTCCCTCGCCGCCTTCGAACGAACGTTATGTATGAGAAAGCAAAGAATGCAGTCCAAAGTCAGAGGTCAACGGACGGCGGTCGATCGAGCCACCCACTCGGCGTCACTCGTTTCCAGTGATTGATGACGTAGGCGGGGCAAATCCAATCATTATCCGTGATGCATGGCCGCTGGTACATCACTGTTTGATTTAAGAATACGCGATATTTGAATTTTGAATATTAGTTTTCTAGAATGCCGCCATCTTGTCGGATTCGAATTCTCGGTGATTTTTAAACATAAAAAGTCACTATGCCTACCATTTGAAGCGAAGTTATACATATTTACAGCAAAAACGTCTTAGTGATCGTATTTTATAGTCAATTCTACTTATTACAATATATAGTTGTTGATTTTTTCCAGAAAATAATAATTTTATATAAGTAGTAGTTATGATACACGCATCAGAGATATTTTCTGTCTTTTTATACTAGCCGCGCCCGCGGATTCCATCGTGTGAAGTATAAAGAAATGGTTACAGTATAAAGTTATGTTTATATAAACACTGTCAAGTATCTTGGAATACTGAACCTCTCGAGAAATTAGTTAAATGGTTTTCCCGATGAATAGCGAAACCAAATAATTATACAAGAACCATCTTCTTGCTTCAGCCCATAACAGCAGAATTAGTACTTCCTGCATTAATAACCATTTGAATACCTGGATTGGTACAAACGGCATAATCAGATAGACTGCGAGATCACCAGATTAGATTAGATTAGATTTATTTGTGGCGATATGTAATAAATAAAATTTGCATTAAATCTTATGCGATTGTAAACGAGTTGAGAAATGAAATTCAGAATATAGATTTATAATATTCACCACAACACGTTATTAAAGGTTACTAGAAATGAATTTGTTAAAAGAATACATTTGTGTATCCAAGAAAATGAGGCCCATTTCGAGCAAATACTTAGTTACTTTAACATTTTTTGTAAATAATTAAAATAATTGAATATTTCTCGGTTTTTCTTTCATTAAATTTACCAACTATGTTAGAGAGATTTCATCCTTGTGATTGACCCTAACGATCGATGCAATAAAATTACAGGGTGTAATATATAGAGATTTTAGTAGAAGCAAGAGAATTTTCGAAAATCTTTGAACGCAGTTTTATTTCTTTTCAAAAATAAAGAAATATTTCTTTGGAGTAAAATTCGCTATCTCTATTATTTAGAGTAGTTTCCCTCCAGGTGGCATTTAAAAAAGCCACCCTGTGTAATGGTTTATATTAAATATTTCAAATTCACTGATAGGTATTTTTATGCACTTAATCTACTTTTAACCATTATTGCATATATTAAAGTAATATGTACAAAAACCTGACCACAGAGAAGAGCATGGCTTAAAACAAAGAAACATGTGACATCAATGGTTTTGGAATTATATGTACACTAAAAAGGTGGAATACGTGAGGGTAAATATATTATAATTCTTTTTAAAAAAGTTCCTTAAAACGCTTTGTGTTTGTTTAAGTAGATACGAATATAAATAAATTGCATACGTAGTTAATCTTTACCAAAAGTGAATATTATCTATATATATAGGAATAAGCTAGGATAAATCAGTTCAGGACGTTTTTCTCATATTTCTCAACCCATTTTATTTTTTATTTTTAGGAAGAGTTTTAGTAATATCAATAATATTTTGCAAATATATTTTTCATTTAATTTATCATTTAGAAAAAAAAAAACAAAATGAAATTGTATTGATAAGGTGAATAAAAAAAATTGGATCACTAGTTTAAGAGTTATATTATTACGAGTAGTTCCTACAAATAAAATCTTTTTCTTTTCCCTACTTCGGCAAAAATGTTTACTGCCAAAATAACAAGCAATTATAATGTGTCTTGTGAAGACTCAATGTTTCAACAAGATGACGGCCATCTCAATGGAGTTTTTATGACATCTCTAAATTACTATTACTATTTTTTTTGTTATCCACTTCATAACCAAAATATGTTACGCAAGATGACATCAGTTTTACACGAATTTTCAAGATCAATCACAAGATTATTAATAAAAAATATAAGCCACTACATTGCAGAATAAGATCCCGCCAAAAAACTCCTTACAAAAAATCTTATTCGGTGTAGCGTTACAGATTATAAGCAATTCTCAGAATACAAATTAGTACTTACATTTGTAATTGTTAACTCACTCACACATTTACCTTGTGAAACGTGATCTTATACGCAAATATTATTTTAAAAACACTTTAACAATCATTAATTAATATTTTATCTTTATATTTAAAACATAAGATAATGCAGACTGCACTCAACGAAATTTATGGGCTGACTGAATCGGTTTCGGAAAAAATAATCCCAAACACATTCGCAACGTGTCCGCGATTTTAATAATGGAATACATTAAATATTGAACCCTTGAATAATTAAAAATATGCGTGAGCCCAAATAATCGCAAAGATTTAACCCTTCGCATGCAAATGGGACGGATGCGACGTCTAAAAAATATCAGGACCGGTCTATTCGTCCCAGGTGTGGCATTATTTTAAAATAACCCAAACAATCTAAAAGTAATAATATTCAATTGAAATTTTGTATTTATTTAGGCACTATTAAAAAAACTGGTTCTACGGGAATACTGTGTTCAACCAACAAGAACTACAACCAACACCTTCCTTAAGATGTTTTCTTTTATCATGAAATCAGTTTTTTTTTTTTTTTTTTTTTTTTTATATCATAGGAGGCAAACGAACAGGTGGGTCACCTGATGTAAGTGATTACCACCGTCCATAGACACTTGCAACACCAGGGGAGTCACAAGTGCGTTGCCAGCCTTATCACCCATTTATACCACAATACATTTGGAGCTACAGACTATATCAAAGAAGTAAACGTACTTACACTCGAAAAACACTGCTCTCCTTTTGCGCAGTCGGATAAACCAGAGAGAAAGGATAAAAATTGAGTTTATACTTACCAATGCTCAATTTAATAACTCATTCATTAATGCAGCTAAAAGAACTAACAGTGTTTTAGAGTTCATTTTTTATTCATAATGATATCTATATTAATAAACTAATTAAGGTCTGCCGTTGTGAGCGCATCACTCAAATACCACTAGATAAGTATACTTACATCATTTTGTTAGTTTTACGTCTTAGATTTAAGAAACTACACTTTTTATAAGGACTACGTCAGTGATATGTGTTTTTTTTGCGCATGCCCAGGAGTAAGGAAGTAAATGGATAAGATTAGTTACAAAGATATTTTGCAAGCAAAAAATATTATTATTGCTTTAATTTTACTCTGTACATTTTTTTATGTCCTAGGAGGCAAACGGACAGGTGGGTCACTTGATTTAAAGTGATCACCACCATCCATAGACACTTGCAACACCAGGGGAATCGCAAGTGCATTGCCAGCCTGTGTTGGAGGAAGGAGGAAGGGAAGGGGGAAAGGAGAGGAGGAAGGGGAAGGGAGTTGGGCCTCCGGCACTCTCACTGACCGAATGAAACGCAACAATGCAAGGACTGTTACTCCACGTCGGTTTTCTGTGAGAGGGTGGTAGTACCCCGAGCGAGCCGACCCATTCATGCTGAAACCAGTAATAGCTTCAGCGTGGCTCTACCACCACCGCCAACAATTTATAAAATATAGATAATAAACAACGCAAACAAAGCCACGGGTATCCACTAGTTTTGCTACTTTGCCAGTTACTAATATAATACTGCATGTTACATAATTTATAAAGATTTAGCAACGGGAAATAAATTATTGTATAAAAAAAAACACACGGAAACTCATTCAATCTTTGAGAAATAACTTACAAAAGACAGTAAGCAAGTTAAACTACACCTGCGAACCAACGAAGGGGATATTTGAATATGAAAGGACGATCGAGAAAGGGTTAAAGACGTCGACGTTTTTTATCCGGTTTGTCTGCTATAAAAAAAACAGCTAATTTAAGTTTTTTTTTAATAGTAATTATAACATTAAAATATTGGTAAAGAGAAATCTAATTACCATTACCAATCGTTTGAGAAAATTTGAGTTGTGGGAAACCGCTTTTGAGATAGTTAGAAATTGTTTTGGTAATATTTACTGATTAATACTTTGACTTTCAACATTTACGCACATTCAATTACATAAATCGATTAACAGTTATGGCAAACATAATGGGAAACCTGAACCTAGAATTTTAAACGGAATCTTTTCTTACTCTAGTCTATCATATAGTGACTTTTATATTTTATTTATGATCTTGTGTTATTTGACTCTATATTTCGTAATACTGGTGGCATTTTATGTAATTTAGTTCGGTTATTGTGCACTAGTGAAGTGGATAGACCATCACGGAGCATGAATACTGAAATGCCACAAAAACTCCCTGGAAAGTTAAAACTAGGGTGCCACCATCTTGTCAGAACATTAAAGTTAAAGACACTTCTATATATTAATACCTATTCGACAATAGCAGTAAGCGCTCGCCTTAGTAGTCCGGTGAAGCTGTTAAGACCTTGCTAGTAGTAGTTGCCTTGCCGTAGTCAGTTCGAGAAAAAAAAATGGCAGTAATAATCCAGAAGGCTGGTTGCCAAAAATAAAATTAAAAAACCTGAACCTGAAAATTATTGTTATAGTATCACCTTACGTGGGAAAAATATAACTGTGGGTTTCTCGTAGAACGTAATCGCCAATACGTTGTAACCTAGCTTGGTAATTATATCCGTACCTCGTCTTGAGAATAATCCTTTTGCAAATCAGTAGGACCCTTACAAATTTACCCCCCTTAAATAAAATCGGCTGAGTGCCTTAAGCGCTCGCCTTAGTAGTCCGGTGAAGCTGTTAAGACCTTGTTAGGTCAATAGCGTAGTCAGTTCGAAAAAAAAAATGCCCCCTTAGGTATGAATTCTTAGAAGCCTTTAATTAGTCCTATCTGTGTCATATAAAGAATTCCTTTGTATAAATTTTACGAAACTAGACCCATCAGTTTAAATTTAATTTTAAAGTTACGAATATTGTAAACATAGTAAAACATTATGATGGTGTACGACTAACCAAAAGTAAGTCTTATAACGTATAATAAAGTTTATTCATCTCTATAACCATCAACTGCACAGTTGGAGGTAGATATAATTAGCATATTAAGATACCGATGTTGACACAGGTTCTCCATAACAACCAGCCCCATCGATTAAACAGACAATTTTCTCACGACACCAATACCGACCAGAATTAGTTCTCATGGCCAAATAGCGTCTATGAATAAATTGACGCGTTTTGAAAAAAAAAAGATCTCTTCAAACTGCCCATAGAGATTCTTAATTTGAATATTATAAAAAGGGTGATTCATTCTTCCGAGTGTCAAAATTGCTCTTCCGCGTCCTGTTACAGAAAATGGGAGCTCATTTGAATATCGAACGTTTTTGAATAAGGAGGATGCATGGGATCTATTTTGCATATATATTTTTTTATGACTTAAGATGTACGAAGCAAAGGGTTTTCGAACGAAAGGATGTTTTAACTTTTCGCACAGTGATACAAAGGCGGGTTTTTGTTCGGTCTATATTCATTTTTGTTGTCGACGCGTAGAATACCGTTTGTATGCGTAATGGGATCAAATATTTTCGTTTTGTTGTCACATTTGGGACTATTATGGTTTACTAATGTATTCAGTTCTCTTTGTACAGTTGATAGATGTTCCTTATATAATTTTAGCGAAACTCATCGAAAATCGTGTATCAGACGAGTTATTATAGCTTTCGTTTGGATCGTAAGTAAAAACGTCCAAAAAATGACCATATTTTCCTAAAAGAATATAGAGAGACGCTAAGAGAGAGTTAGTAGGATGTGATATTGGTAAAACTGAATGATAATTTGTAGTCAAATCAGTAAAAACCTATAATTAAGTTCTTTCACTCGATCGCAGACGATTTGATCGCATAGTTCAAAATCGGCATAAATACTGCTCGCAAATTGTAGTTTTCTTTTCTATTTAATTCCCACATTTTTTTTAAACTTATCTTAATGTGAATGTTTAATTCACAATCATAAAATGTCAGGTTAATCAGATAGTGTTTGGAAATCTGTATGTACCTTTAAATCTTCACGCGGCTAAAAAAAAAATAATTATTATTATTTCGGCTTTTACAACGTTGTATATTAAAAATACTTTTTACTAATAACAATTTTCTCTTTTCAAGGCTTTCAGGTTATTTCTTTTTTGCGGCTTATTTTTTTCATTTTTTTTTATTTTTCATCCAATCCTGGGCTTTGTAAAAATTTAAAGTACCTAGATTATTACAAAGGAAGTTAGTTACAAGTAATAAAAATTCCACCGAGTTTTTGGCGGGATCTTGGAATGTCATGTAGTGGATTTTATATTTTATTCATAATCTTGTGTTATTTGACTCAATTTTAATATTACTTGTAATATTAGCGGTGTTTTACGTAATATAGTTTGGTTATTATGCACAGGTGAAGTTGATGGGAAATAATACCATGAGCATGAATTTTGAGATGCTACAAAAACGTCTGAAAATTTGTAGTCCGGTGAAACTGTTAAGACCTTGCTACGTCAATAGCGTAGTCAATTCGAGAAAAAAATCTCCACGGAAAGTTGTAACAATGTTGTTAGTATAGTGAAATTATCACAAGACACTAATAATATTATTACCATATTCGATAATGGCAGTAATAATCTAGAAGATTGATTGCCAAAAATAGTATAAAAAAAAACTACTGTAACTGTGATATTAAAAAAATATAATACCACAAATCCTTAACATTCCATTTCCACAACAAATAATATAACGCATAACAATAATCCGACGGAATGAAATTCTCGTTTTAAAAACTTAAAAAAAACAACTAAAACAAAAACAAATCGATAGCAATAAAACGCATCCATAATCGAATAGTTAATTTCATTCGGAACGACATAAGATTAATCACACGATTACAATAACAAAAGGTGTAACCCTGTATCAAACTATAGACTGTTCCGAAAATAAACAATTGTCACTGAATTAAATTCACAGATAATAAAACGATGGCTATGAATAAATTAATAAACGTAATATTTTATATAATTTCAATCGTGATAATAATGTATATATTATTCATTATAATTCAATACAATCATTTTGTAACAGTAGCTTTATTTTTATTTGGATAAAAAATGATGAACTAGCAGCAAGCCTCGGATTTGCCTGCGTTTTTACCTGTATCTTTATTCATACCATACAATATTTTTGTCAAATTCAAACGGTTAATACCTCGCGACAGGCGAATTTTCTCAAACTCACTTGAATTTATCCTTATACTAGCGGATCCGGTGGACGTTCTCCCGCCCTGATAAATAAAACCTTGACAAATTACATACCTGAATCTTCCTCGTGAATCACTTTATCTACTGGTGAAAACCGTATGAAAAACCGTTCAGTAGTTTTTAAGTTTATCGCGAACAGACAGACAAACGTGGCAAAGGACTTTGTCTTATATTCTGTAGTAATTTTAGTCAATTAAAAAAAATATAACACGAAGGAGCATGGATTCTGAAATATCACAAAAATGGCCTGAAATGTTCTAACAAAAGGGTTATCACCTTGGAACATCTTCAGCGTTCAGAACAGCATCTTCAATAAAAGGATTGACTGAAAAAATATAAATAAGAAAAAAGTTTTAAATCGTTCCAAAATCTACAACATGCTATTAATTATAAATTAAACTCGTATTTGACAATTTACAATTTTTATTAGTTTCCAAGTCCCAATACTTCAGACGAAGCAGTCTCGGTAATAAAGAAGACTGGCAGTGAAACAAATAATTTGTTTCTCGGATAGCTGTATAATGCAGGTTAATCGTTTGTGAATAAATGCTGAATTATTATTGTCTCTCTACTATGTCGTCTATTGCCAGTGTTCTATTTATTGTAAGAAATAATTTAATAACAGATTCTGTTTTAACGACATCTATATTAATTATATTATTAGGTAACGAAAGTTTTTATTCTAACCTATACAACCTCCTTTGATGTTTTATAAAGTATGTATTTCTTATTTTGATTTTAAATGTATACGTAATGTAGATTATAGAAGGACAACACATAATATAAACAATTAAAATGTAGACGTAAGTGTTTTATATGTAGATGATTAACATATTGATTTTTTGCAGGATCTTAATGTATCATGCATTAGTTTTTGAAGAAGTGAAACTTCTTATGTCACTGAGAATATAAAGAAAATTAATGAAAATTAAATAAAAAAATTAATTGTAGAAGGAATCACTTTATTTTGTACGTCCATCTAGAATTAATTGCTACAACACTGAGACATGTCAGTGCCCAGTGAAATACAAAAAAAAACATTAATAACAAAACAAAACTCTTTTATTATTGTTATAATATTTAAACAATATAAGAGGTAATGGTGTAGTCTGTAATAACATTACAATATAACGAGAACGTTCGTAAAAATATGCAAAAAAAAATACAAATTCCAGTAGGAACATTCACGTCGTTCACCGTCACATCCGTACAAGAATTTGCATACATTAAAAAGACAAAAGGGCAACCGTCATAATTTTTATATTATTTAATTCTTTTTTTTTACTTGTACTTGTAGTACCGGTTTTTTGTCTATTGTCACGTCTGTATGAAATATTTAAAATTGAAAACAAAATCGTTGGGTTGCGAAACAAAAACGCGGGACCCTTTTGTCGCCGTGTCGCATTCATTCTGTAGCACTGTGCGATACGGAACAAATGAATATGAACTTTATTGTATTAGCTTTACGATACAAATTAGTTTGTGTTTGTTTAAAAACGACGTGCGAAATTAGCAATAACTGCATAAAAATTATATGAAGATTCTAATATTCAAATGGATGTGCACTCCTTTGGATTGATACGTAGTTTTTGATTCTTTTTTGGTTTGTAAATTTGTTATTCCATTAACAATTTATTTTCAATCTAATATATATCTAACTGTATTTTTATTATCCGAGAATGACAAAATGACTGCACTATGAGAATAAGCACAGTGCAATCCAAAAACGGCACAGCGACGAGAAAATATAATCCAGCATAAATCTGGATATTGACTGACAAATCTCATAACACAAAAATTAAAAAGAGACCATTCACAAATAATTTCCATATACTAACACCGATAAATTAAATTAAACAAAGTATAATAAGCAGAAGGATTCATGCGGAATTAAACATAATGGCGTCGCCACACCCGCCCGTGACGAATCGCGGACAAACATGAAGAGTTCATGACGAATCAACGAATCTAAATAAGATGCTAATCTTTAACACCTTTGCAATGATTTGCATATTATTTGCAATACGGGACTTTAGTGTGTGAACGGATCGAACGATAAACTACGAACGACTATATAAACGATCGTTTTTAAAATTACCAAAGAGGTTTTGATACTCAGAATGACATCTTTTTGAGGTTATAATTTTTTGGCGCGTTATGACAAGCCATTTAGAATGAAGTTTTAGATTGAAACAGAAGTTGCGAGTTTCTATACAATACACAATGAAGTGAGTTGATAATACACAGTCTCTTTTGAAATATTATATAAACAATGTCTTTTAAATATAAGTATTATCTTATATCTCTTGTTTATGTTATTAATGAAAACTTTTGTCCATAGAATTTAATTGCGTCGTTTGTACTTTTTTCCATCAGTTCAAAATAATATAATGTCTAATTTTTTCCTATATAATCTCCAAAAAAGTATAACTTCTAACGTACGTAGATAGTACACACACTTTTTTGTTATTTACATTTAGTATATATGTAATAATAATTATGTCATTACATTTCTAAATGAGCCAAGTCTAATTTTAGCCGCTCATAAGATTTAAAGTCTTTTCTTAAAGATGTTCAAATTTTATACATGTAATATTTGAAGATAATAGAACAAAACAAAAAACCTTAAGAACGGCAAAATTTGGACTTGGTTCAAAGTGTATAAAAACTGCAAATCATGAAATAATTATAGATTTTATATTAATGATTACAATTTGGACTTGGTTCATTTTGAATTGTAAGGATTCGATTATTATATTATTGCAATTCACACATATAAATTAAAGTGACTTTTGTTTTTCAAACTAAGCTTGGAAATTGCTGAAACGATTTTGACGAGACTTCTATGAACAGATAGAGGTATTTTAAGAGTATTATCCAAGTTACATATCATTACTTTTTTCCACAGGGACTAAGCAGTACATAATAAAAATGAACAGAGTTTATTTAAAACCGGTACACCTGTACACGCTGGTATACATTGAAACAAAATATCGTCTACATTAAATGACGATGGGGCCAGTAATATTAAGAGGATTGCCTTTCACATTCATCTAATAGTAGATACACATTGCTACATGCTTAGCGGCAGCTTTTCCTACTAACCAAAACGAATAATATAGGGTAACTTTCCTCCACACTGTGGTTCTATTACGTCTTCTTTAACCAGAAGCCCAAGTTTTGTAAGACATATGGCCCATATCAATCGAGACAATATCCAAGTATATAATTAGTGGTAGGACATAACAATTGTTCAGACTAACGTAACTACAATAAATCAAGTGTGACATGGATCATAGTGGAATGGTTAGGCGTGTCACGTTTTGAAATTCGCTGATCTATAGATATACAGTAAGCAAGAGTGATAGGTACTGGTGATAAAGCAATTCCAGTGCCTCTCTTTTGGTGTATCACGTTTTGCGATTAGACAGTGCATAGCCTGCAGTTGGTACTTTGCAAGCAATAATGCCAACCGCTGACGGATTGTATTTTATTTATATTGTTATAGGTTTTAGCGTTTGACCACAAAATAAACTGACGTTAACTGACGATATAATATAAGAACGTAAATACGCTAAACCTAGAGAGCATATAGCTCTCAATTGCAGCTACTGGAATACACGTATAGGTTTTGGTGACAGACTTTCAACTTGAAGGTGGTAGCTAGCCAGGTGTGCTTAGGAAAATCCCTACCATCACGCTATCATGCTAGCATGGTTTCGCATGATGTTTTCGTTCAACTAAAGTTCCGGCTAATACGAAATTCAAACCTGAGTCGATCGACGCGGTACCTGAACACGGTAAATACTAAGGCAGCATCGCTTAATCGATTGATGGTCACTTTTGTTCTTGGATTTCATTGTCTGTATCTACCACGAAACATTCTCTACTACAAAAAGCCACCAAAGAGCCACCAAAGTCGAGTTATTAAATAAATTCTTCATCGTATCAAATATACATAGTTGTACAGTGGCCTTCATCGTACAGATATTTAAAACATCGTTGATGGTTGTTGTTTTTTTTTCTATTTGTAAAGTTATCCACCATTTAGTATCGGACAATGACTTCATCGAGCAACTACGAAAAATAGTAAAAAAACTAATAGAGATATGAACTTATCTGAGGAACTCAAAATGTTAAATAAATTAAAAGCTATTATTCGTATTTTTTAAAAGTATCTAAAATGTACATAAAGTATTACATACACATTCATTATTTAGAGAAAACGTAATCTGAAAAACTTCGAGATAACAATCTCCTTACTTACCAACAGAAAACGCAAAAGTAGTAAAAAAAAGAAAAAATACAACATGGCGTCTTAAAAAATGCGACCACATCACCTGAATGTTAGCATGTGCCGAAAAATCAATACCGAGCGTGTCGTGTACGCGTGATTCCGACGAAAAACTACTAAGGGGGCGCTTCAGCCACCCTCGTGCGGATTTTTCTTCACCCCCAAACGCCCCCACGGTACGGGGGTGCGAGGGGACGCAAAAAGATGCCGGCTTTTTTCGCGCGCCCGCGTGTTTTTGCCGACGACACGCGGTGTCACCACAGCGATCTGAAATGGCATTTAAATACATTAATATTGAGTATAAATTCGTTTGTGTCTGAAAATGACATGTGGATTGTCAACGTGACATTTGGAATTTCAACGCTATTGTATATGCGACAAGGTTTACCATCGCTTGGTTATTGGTCCACGATAACTGAGTAAACGTGGTATAATATGGGAGCGAAATTAGGGTCCGCAAGCGTAACGCTCGAATGCCTAATGACTTCTTATGATTTCGATGTCATATTTTCGTGTAACTTGCACGCCGTTTGACTTGGTATTTGAGTGACACGTAACGGGAATTTTCCGTATTCGTTACGTGTGTCTCGAAAAATATAAACACGATTTTATGTTGACACGTTTCGAATGGAGTTATTTTTGTTTGTAAATCGTGTATTTTTTCTTCCTAAATAAAGATGTTTATAGTGCAAGAAGTTTGATAATTATTTCTGGATAATATCTTCACATAATATCATTTCAATATCGCACGAAATAATTTATTATCAATTACATGTTCATTAGATTCACAACGAGAAATATTAGACAATATATTTGATTAAAATAATAATACATACCAGGCGACAATAATTAACATCTTTTTAGCTATTTAATAAAAAAAAACTCATACACTAGACTTGAAATTTAAAATAGTTTCGTATAATTCAAGGTCTAGATTTGATAACATATATAATTATTTTTATACTGATTTTTTTAAATTCTTCTTCTAGACAACTGGACCGATTTTGATGACACAATTTTTTCACCTGGGTCATCTGGATAGTTCTTATCCAAAACTCGACCCGGTAAGTAGCGCTGTAGTCAAAATCTAGAAAAAACATTTTAGATTTGTCACATAAAAAACAGACATACGTGCAAAATTTTAAGAACACAGCACCTCTATATCTTTTAATTCAATCATTTATTCTATGCTAGAAAAAATCCCGCCTACAAGGTCCGCTAGTGTTTAAAAATATTTTAAATTAAGGACATTTTAAAATAAAAAATATCATAACTAAAACTCTGTACTCGCAGATATCTTTATTATTGTAAATTAATTAATTTACCAGAAAAAAGCAGCAATTAATCATTTAATTTTTAATAAATTCAAAAACTTCAAGAACCGTGACAGAACCACACGCTATCTATTATTATAAAGTTAAAAAAAACTTTCAAAGCATAATTAGAATAATAAAAAAACTAATTTCATTGCACAACATCCAATCAGTCGACGATCTTGGGCCGCAACGTCCATCACTCGCCCAATTACAAACGGCCATAGAGTAATAAAGATGGAGAGACGACGGAACGCTGCGCCCGGTTGTGTTATCACGATTATAAATCTATTTAATCTGACCATCTTTACTCGTTAGCGCAAAGCGGTAGGGTTGCCAACTCTACAAGTATATTAACACTAAAAATACGTTCATAGTTCAAATTTAACTTCTATACATATAATAAGAATGAAAATGTAACGTGTCTGTACTTTTTAGATTTTTGGGAAAAAATTTGTTGCAGGTGTTTGGAATAAGTAATAAATACATTTCAATCATTTTTGGAAATGTCTGTCTGTCTGTTTGTGTGAACTCGCGTCACTGCTAAAGTACTGCGTGCATGATCAAGACCTTTTCTAGGAAATCATAAAGTTCGAGTAACATTTAGTCTTTGTTTTATTAAAATCGGTTCACTCTATCAAAAGTTATTGTCATTTTATTTGAATGACGGCTCGAGGTAAGTACGAGAGAAAAGTAGGTAAGTAAATGGACTTAACACATTCAGATGACTTTATTAGTCACTGTTTTTTATGAAAGGTTCTACGCGGACGGAGTTGCTGGGACTGTTAGTAATTAGTAAATTTCAAATATTGAACTACGAGATAAATCGTACCACGATTTTTTCTATAAACAAAATTTTTTAAACTTCTTAATTATTACTATTTACAAAACGATTGTATGATGTAATGGAAATATATATGTTAAAAAGATGTACCCGATCGAGTTTCTCACCGGTTCTTCTCGATGACTGGGTTTATTTCCGAACCGGTGGTAGTTTTGACGTTCATAAGTCCCTTATTATATTATGCCGAAATTGAATAAATTATTTTTTATTTGATTTGATTTATAATTACCATTTTTAGTAACATTACTAATATAATTAAAACAAAATGTCTACCCAGTTCAATTCCGTGAAGTGGCAGTTTAGTTCCTGTAGCAGTTAATATGTTAATTTCGATTGAAGAGAGCCCATCATTGTTCCAAATAAAATAATTACAAAATAAAACCATTACGTTTGAAGTTGCAGGCACTATTTACTGTAAGATAGACAGTTGCAAATCTATTACAGATATGAAAAACATCTAAACCCGTTCGTACACTGGCAACCCTATACAGCAACTACGCGTACGTTGAGAAATATTTAAGCGTTTGCTAAATTACTATAATGTTACTTTAGATATCTTTATATGGTAATAATTGTGCACTCGCCTTTTGTACTATTAATCTTATAATAAAAAAAAATTAAGACGAGTACGCGTTATTATCTTTTTGAAAACTTCTTTAGGCGCTTTGAGTGGTATTTTTGTTAGGAGATAAATTTATAATTTCGCGACGGGACATGCTAGTAAGCACGGCTTGCGTTAAGCGACGCGTAGTATAGGAGCCTGTGTCCATGTAATATTGATATAACATGTAATAAAAACTTTATAAAAATGTATATAATTATTGCTCCTAATGTCAAAAGATGTATAAACCGCAATAATGTTAATAATTTCGATAAACAAATCCGGTAATTTGACTATTGTTATTTACATTAAAATCAATTCAATAATAGAAAAGATAATAGTTATTATGACTGCCTCGACTTTTTAAAATTCTTTATACGTTTTTTCTTTTAACTATCTGATGTTGAATGACAATGTGATCAGTGGTAGACACGTTAAATCTAGAGGGAGGTGGCTCTCAAGTGCAGCTATCGGAATACACCGACAGGTGCGAGGCGACATAATTTCATCTTGAAGCTGGTAGCTAGCCAAGCGGATTTAGAAAAAACCCTACTAACCTGCTATGGTTTCCTCGCGGTATTTTTATGTGGTTCGTGGTTATTAGATAATCTTTAATGACTAATTAGTCTGTTCTCATAAACATTGTTTGAATTTTAATGTTCATTTTAAATTACCCCTATGCTCTGGACGAGCGTAGCTTTATGTATTACTAGCTGTGCCCGCGACTTCGTCCACGTGGAACCTGATGTACAAATTAATGACTAATAAAGTCGTCTTTAGTATTTAGTCCATTTGCTTATCTACTTTTCTCTCATACTTAGTCGCGGCGCCGTTAAAATTACAATAACTTTTGATAGAGTGGACCGATTTTAATGAAACAAAGACTAAGTTACTCCTGAGGATATGCATTATGATTTTCTTATATGAAGTTTTATTGTGAACCCAATACTTTAGCAGTGACGCTTGTTCATACAAACAGACAGACAGACAGACATTTCTAAAAATGATTGAAATGTATTGTATTACTTATTCCTAGACACCTGCAATATGTTTTTTCACGAAAATCGAAAAAGTAGACACGTTAGATTTACATTCTTATTATATACTAGCGGGCCCGACAGACGTTGTCCCGCTCTGATAATAAAAAAACATTGACTAGTTATATACCAAAACGTTCCTCGTGGGTCGCTTTATCCACTGGTGAAAACCGCATAAAGATCCGTTCAGTAGTTTTTGAGTTTATCGCGAACAGACAGACAGACGCGGTAGGGGACTTTGTTTTATACTATGTAATAATATAGATGTAGTTTTATATAGACGAGATATAATGGTTTGACCGGTCGATTATCAATCCGATGTCCGCAGGGTCTAATTCCGGCATATACCAACGAATATTTCGGAATTCGCGTACATTTACTAAATCAAATTGATCGATTGATCGTGGACAATCATGAGGAGACCTGATCCTGAGAAATGGTCTTGTAGTATTATCGCATGTGGAAAAATATAGAACTGTGAATTTCTCTGACTTTGAAATCGCCAATGATATACTCATACCTTCCTTCCCACAACTAAATTTATTCCCAGTGAAGATAAAACTTCGTGGCGATATACTAAGGTATGGGAGTAGTTACATGAATATAATATGTGATATCATCAATAAAGAGACAAACCCAAATCCAGAAGGCAACAATTAGTATAGATAGTTTAGATATAATATAACAACATAATGTTCTAGAAGTCACTTTTGGTCTTTATAAATCGCATTTAATATCATAAATTATACCATATATTATCGAATGCAATAAAACCTATATACATATAGAGAATGCAAATCTAACTATAAAACATCGACAAGAAAATCATAAAGTATATCATCGAGTAACATGAAGTTTTTATTTCATTAAAATCGGTCCACTCTATCAAAAGTTATTGCCATTTGAATGAAGGCTCAAGGTAAGTACGAGAAAAGGGTAGGTAAGTAAATGCAATTGAATCTCTTATCAAAACAGGATACCATATAATGTATAAATAATATCTAAGACACAGTAAACGAGAGACTGTTCTATGCATTGAGTTCCACGCGGACGAAGTCGCGGGCAAAGCTACTACTCGAACATGGTCAAAGAATACCTACATCCTCTATAAAAAAAATAAGCACGTTAATCGATTCAGTGGTCTTCGAGCTATAAGCAGACAAACGAACAGACAGACAGACGTTAGCTTTTGTTAATACAAGTATTATGTCCAAATTATCTACACCAAAGTAACAGCCAGACAATAGATATTTTATCTAAGAGAGTAACGTACGTACACGCTTAATGCATAAACGGTACCTAATTAGATAGGCGAATCCCAGTGTGAAGCTTTGTCATTAGCCTTTCAATTAACTCATTGTTTGTATGTACGTATCTACTTGTAAATTCCGACGTGATGGTTACGGTCAGCAAAAAAATATAGTATACCAAATTATTTTTCTTATTTACTATTTTGAAGCGGAGCGCTCAGGGCTTAGTTGACAGCGAATCTTTGCAGCTGTCGAAGCTTTCAATGAAGGTAAACATGGTGTTGGAACGATAGTATGGTCGGTGAGTTTTTTCTAAGTCGGCCTGTCTAGCTGTCACTCTTAAGTTGAAAGTCTGTCGCCAAGCACCTGTTGGTGTGATCCAACAACTGCACTTGAGAGACAGACGGTTTCTAGGTTTAGACCGTGTTTTACCATCTTAGCCCAGGCTAAACACTACAACGCCAGGAGCGGTTTCTCAGGAGAGAGCCAGACCGGTCCCTGGCCGCCCCTAACATGCGGCGGACGGTACACCGTGGGGTTTTAGCCCGTGCGAGTCGGACATAACCCACTCTCTCCCCCGAGAGGGTGGCGTATCCATAAGGGATTTCTCCACGTTAATAAAAAAAGGATTGTGTGGTTTTATGAAACCACGGTAAAAGTGAAACTTTTTTCCCACTATAGACATTTAACTAATAATAGTCTATACACTACACGGTCAGCTGCAGCGAACTATAGGCGCCGCCATATTGGCCCTGGCTGCTATGACGAGCGCCTTTCACTTTATCCCTACTCCGCGGCCGACCATCACGCGACATGCAACACACAGACGTAAATGTTTGATACGATGTAATAAAAGTTTCACTTTAAAAAAACCTACAAAGCCTAAAGAATAACACATATCATAATTTTTAATACGCTTCGACATGCATATGTTGCCATGGATTGAAGTCGTATCTTTACTAATGATATAAATGCGAAAGTGAGGTTGTAGTTTGTTACCGAAAACATAAGGTATCTACTTTTCACCAAAAAAGTACCTTTCTCGAAGGTTAAATGTACGTCGAAGCAAACGAAACCCATTGGCCATCAGTTCGAGCTATGTACCGTGCTAATTGCCATTATTTATTATTAATATCTGTTACAAGATTCCTCATAGAAAGTTCGTAATTCATAGCGATTTAAATCAGTTACGCTCTCATAGATACAGCTGTTCAAACGTAAAGGTAGCCTCGGTTTAACTATAGGATTTACGCTATGATACCTTATAACATGATATACGTAAAATGGAATATAATCTTATAATAAATAAAGTAAATTTTCAAAAAAAAGTATTAACCGACTTCAGTATCAATCAAAAACCCATAAGGCACTAAAAAGCGGAAAATAAATAGTTTATCAAATTAACCAAATTAAATAAAACATATGAATATGTGTGCTACCTAGAGATGTATTGGAAATCGGTGCCAACCGAAATTTCAAATTTGTTCCAGGTAGAAAAGTATTACAGAGACGCGAGAGTGAACTTAAACTTTTTGTACCTATGTAGATGATACGATTTTCAGTTGGCACCGACTTCTATGTCACCAGTCGAATTGATAACCTCCTCCTTTTTTTGAAGTCGGTTAAAAAATGTATTTGTTGTGCAAACCGTACCTGAAGGTAACACAGCATATGCAAAGTGTTTGATGGATATCTCTTCATGGTAGCGACCGCAGACAAAGGAGTGGCCAGCGAATACGGATTCAGGTCGTTTGAACATTGACTGCTGGTATGAGTACCGCTGGTTTTAATGTGTCTATCTACGCGCTCATCAGTTTCTAGGGTCCAGTGAGATGTTTGGATATAATAGTTTAATGAGAAGTGACAGTAGGTAGAAAAAAAAAACAAAATTAATTCATAACATAGCAATATTCAATTTAAAAACAAATTTAAAAGAATACTCCACAATGGACCAAAATGTTCTTGACCATAATCTATATAGTCTATCTAGTCTTGGATAATCGTACATACATACAAACATACCTATATATCAAACATTAAACATTTCTCTAGCGTAGCAGTTCCCTAGGACAGGGGTTCCTAAACTTTAAAGATAACGGAACACCAACCAAATACCGTTTATTTTATGGAACTCCGTATCAAATGATTATGAGTGAAACCTATCTATCTTAATATATATATTTCTTGTGTGCGTGTGTATGTGACTGAACTCCTCCTAAACGACTGGACCGATTTTGATGAAATTTTTTGTGTGTGTTCGTGGAGATTCGAGAATGGTTTAGATTGACAATTGGACTCGGTAGGTGGCGCTGCAGTTGACTTTTAGGATTTTTTTTATTATCAAGGCAGGACAAAGTCCGCCCGGTCCGCTAGTATCTATATATATAATAAGAATGTAAATTTAACGTGTCTGTACTTTTTCGATTTTCGAGAAACAAATTGTTACAGGTATCTAGGAATAAGTAATAGAATACATTTTAATCATTTTTAGAAATGTCTGTCTGTTTGTATGAACACACATCACTGCTAAAGTACTGGGTTCACAACAAACCCTCAGCAAGAAAATCGTAAAACATATCCTCGGAAGTAACTTAGTCTTTGTTTCATTAAAATCGGTCCACTCTATCAAAAGTTATTGTAGTTTTAATGACGACACGGCGTACGTACGAGAGAAAAGTAGACAAGTAAATGGTCTTCATACATTCAGATAACTTTATTAATCACTGTTTTTTATATAAGCTTCCACGCAGACGAAGTCGCGGGCACAGCTAATATGTAGTATAATTCTTAACTTAAAGTTTTAATGTGAGGAATGAAATTGTTTTACTGGTTTCTGAATAATTGTTTTATAGTTTAATTATGGCCGACAATTGTATGCGTATATCTGGGGTAGCATCCAATCTTGACCTGTATTTGTTTTCTGTATAAATGTAAATTTGGCGGAATCCTGATGACTATCCTACGGAACACTTAAGTTCCGCGGAATCCAGTTTGGGAATCCCTCCCCTAGCATATTGTCAAATCAAATATCAATGCTATTGAAGTCAAAATGGTTTTGAACAGTAAAAAAAATCCAAATGTGTTTATAGGTGTCAATACTCTGAGGTAAGAAAACATGTGAAAAAATAATAATGAAACAGTTGGTATAAAACAGAAAAATTGAAATCTGCATTGAAATAAGTGGTTACATTTAAAAATGAGTTAACTAAAACAGTTCCTAATATTTTGCTTTGTTTTTCAAGGTCTTCAAATTTTGTACATGTAAAGTATTAAAATCACAAAAAAAAACAAAAAAAAAACCTTATGGACGGCAAATTTTGAACTTCATTCACGGTCTATAAAAACTGGAAATCTTAAAAAAAATAAACATGTTATATGAACGAGTAAAATTGAATTTAGCTCATGTCGAAATATAACGACATAAATATGTAAAACTGAATTGTATATACTATGATATTAGCTAAATCCCTCGACTTTGTTCGCGTATTTTTAGATGTATATAATATAAATATTTATAACGAATTTCCTTGGAAATCCGTTCGACGGTTTACCCGTAAAATAATGACAAGCAGGCAGACAGCGTGACTTTCGCATTCATTGCTGTGGAATGTAATTGTCAATGAAGGCTTTTATTTATTTTCATTTACATAAAAATATAATACTTATTAAGAATGTTATAAACAATTTCATAAAATCGTCCCACTCACAATATAACAAATGTTAAAAAATAATGTTCTCATTCGAAAGAAGAGCACACAAAAAATCAGTATGTATAAATTTAGATTATACATTTAAAAATGTAAATTCCAATATGACATTTAAAGAAAAAAACGTATAAAACATTTTATTACACTCAATACAGAGAAAAATCTAATTTGGAAACAACGGTACCTTTTTATAAACCATTTGTAACTTAAATATTAGTACAAAAACATTTATAAAGTAATCTAAATCGATAAAAAACTGAATAAGTGAACACGAGTAGCTCGACTCTTGCGCATAACGACATATCGAATGATCGAGCGGTCGACTACCTCCCTTCCCCATTAATGACGCGCTAAAGTTTATTGTTCTGAGGGGTGGAGTCTTTTTTGTATTAGAAAGAGATGGGAAATGCAAAAAATAATGTAAGAACTTAACTTATGCAGAGTGACAGGGATAGATATATTATAGTTTATTTTAACGGTAAAGGTGTGCGTCCATTTGTGTTACTCGGTAATTATCACGTGGTTATGATTTTTTTTAACAAGCCTGTTTAAACAATTATTTCAAATAACCCTGTAAATAAGTAAATAATAGCAAAATATAATGCGATTATATATTTATTGCTACACTGATGCCATTCGTATAAAGAAAACTGAAGCCTAGTTTTGTCCCGATTATCCCAGAATCGATTCTGCCGAAACTTTTATTAGCAGATAGCATTAAATTAACGGATATACATTAAAACGTATTTAAGATTTGTAGGAGATAACAAGTCATATTATTACCTCTTACATGACATTTTATAAATGTGAAGAAAACATATGTAATTTTGGAATCAACTGGGTATAGAATAATTCATACTTAGAAATAACATATTAATTAATTATTGAAGTTTTATTACCATATTCATTTTAATACCTTTCTCTGTTACCTCAGTTAAGCTGTTACCTTACTAGGTCAATAACGTATTCAGTTCGAAACAAAAAAAAATGAAAACTATTACAGATGTATTTCTAGTATGTGTATATGAGAAAATTAATTAAAGAAATAAATGTACTTTAATATTAAGTATACATTTTACCCATTTCCCAGTAAAGATTACGAGAAATATACAATATGAATAAATAAAAGATACAATAAAATTGTTCACGCAAATACGAATCTAACAAAACCGATAACTTTCGTAATTCCAATAACCGTCGATTCTCGATTCTCAGTAAATTCCAATAAGTTGTGACACACACATTTTCTTATTGGACTTTCTAAGGCACATACATCTTCATAAAACTGTTGAGAAATGAATATAAATGCGTTAGGATGTACAGAATAAGATGTGAGGTGGCAATTTGGTTCGAAAATTAGACGGTTTAGATTCAAAGTCACGTAGTGGCATCGGTATAAGGGAATATTGAGCGTTTACATTGAATGTTCAAAGATGTTGCCTATGAATATACTGGTGGCGCCATCTATTTTTAGTAAAACGAAACTCAGTATTTTATATATAAGCATCAGAAATGAGTTAATAGACATACAGATATTAATAGTATTATCCTTAAATATAAGATAAAGAGAAATAAAAAAATAATAATTTTCTAATAAGAAATTATAAAACATACACTGCCATCTACCGTCGAATAGCAACAGTAAGTACTACTTCAGCAACAGTGTAATGTTACAGTATAGCGTATATCTGGTATCTATGTGTGCGTGATAGAAAAAGTGTACCAAACTTTTTTATTCGAACGTCTTAGAAATTTTTTGCTGCAAAAAAAAAGGATTTTAAAGAAATATTGGTTATGAAGATAATACTCATAGTTATACTACTTTAATTTTGAATTATAAAAGTCATTCTAATATTTATGCTTTCGGTTTTTTTGGCGGCATTTTGGTCTGTCATGTAGTGGATTTTATATTTTATTCATAATCTCGTGTTACTTGACTCTATATTGTGTAAAATTTGTGGTGTTTTATGTAATATGGTTTGTTTAAAGTGCATAAGTGAAGTGAATGGAAAATAATTCCACGGACCATGAATTCTGAGATGCCACAAAAACTCCAAGGAAAGTTCTAACAAGAGAGCCACCATCTTGTTGGAACTTTGAATTAACTACTTGACAATGGAAATTAACAAACACTCTGGGTGAGAAAAACGAAATAATTCAGATAAAGAAGATGGTATTGTTAATAGTAGTGACTATTAACAAAGAGATTAATATAAAAAAGATGGATAAAATAATATGTACGAAATATTATATACAAGATTTGGCGCTTATTTCTTTGTATTAACTTGGACGGGAAAGAAAATTGGTTAAAGGAAATTATAAGAAATTATTGGTTATAAGAAATACATATATTGACAACTTCAGAATTGGTAGTATGGATTAATTCCTTCGCCTGTCCTATTGGACGAATATTATTACTACTATTTATGCTTTCAGTGATGAATTTATTGTATTAATTTCCCTTCTAGAAATGATTACTTTTCAACTGATAGATGAAAATAGTTTGAGTTACAAATACATTCTTTTTTATTAACTCTTTGAGTCCTGATTTATTAGAACTATTTTAACCTACTGCACTTATTTAATTTTACTGTAATATTGTGACGGATACATTTATTTTATAAACATAATCAAAATATAACTTTATTTAGAAAAGAAGTAAATGAAATCAAATAAAAAATACTTTATTATGTTTAAGCCCTAATAAGGCGCTTATGAACGTCAAAACTTCCACCGGTTCGGAAAACAACCCAGTTATCGAGAAGAACCTGCGAGATATATATATATCGAATACATTATACGTTACAATACCGTTTTTAGTGGATGCACAGAGAGGAGTCAATTCCAGACGGCACCATCGTTCACGTATTGATCCACTCTATAATAGCTTTTCGACACTAAAACCCGCTTGACATGGTGCTTAAATTTACAGTCCGGCAAATCGGTAATATGTTTTGAGACTTTATTATACAACCTAACACTATTACCTAAGAAACTGTTACTGATTTTGCTAAGTCTGAAACATGGGACCACCAGTTTGTTACAGTTTCTAGTATTTAGATCATGCCGGTCCTTTACAAAAGGCAGGTTTTCAAAGTATTTACGGGCATACATTAAATTATCAAGAATGTTGATTAAAAAACAATATTTATTAAGTAAAATAAATATAAGTTCAATTTAAATAATCTTAGACAATGTGAAACTTTGGTTATTCCTGTCGACCACGAGTCTCACTCGTCAAATGTATCTAAAAGGTTAATATTGAGTTAATTCAGTTTCATTTAGTAAATTTTGTAATGCATATTTTATCTTTGTATTTATAAAATCAATGGATACCGCAAATGAAACAGCAGTCAAAAATTAGCATTTTTTTTTATTAATCTAAAAACAAGTAAAAATAATTATTGCCAGATAAAGATAGACAAATGTTCTCACTTAAAAAATAGTCTTTGATAAATTTTGTATTAACCAACGACTTATTCTTTCATTTTAGTATTGGTACGCAAAACTTATCTCTATCCTTCCCTCTGTTTTGATTCTTTTTTTTATACAGGGCAAACGAACAGGCGGGTCACCTGATGGTAAGTGATAACACTAGCAACACCAGAGGAGTCACAAGTGCGTTGCAGGCCTTTTAAATAAGAGTACGCTCATTTCTTGAAGGTTTCTAGCTCGTATTGGCTTGGAAACACCGCCGATGGGAGTCGATTCCACAGGATCGAAGTACGAGGCAGAAATGACCTTGATAACCTCACTGTGGAAGACCTCCATCCATCCAGGTGGTGTGGATGGAATTACAGTTTCATGCGGGTTGTACGGTAATGGAATGTAGCGGCAGGTATAAGTCCAAACAACTCTTCTGAACACTCACCGAGGTATAGGCGATAAAGGACGCAAAGAGACGCGATGTGCCGACGCAGAATGAGTCGAGCCGCTCTACGCTGGATGCTGTCAAACGAAAGCAGCTGATATTGAGGTGCACCAGCCCAAAGGTGAGAACAGTATTCCATGTGCGAATGGACTTGCACTTTATAAAGTAGTAAACGATGTTCTGGTGTAAAATACTGTCTTGCTCTTAATAGAGCACCTAGTTTTTTGGAGGCCAGCATTGCTTTGCTTTCCAAATGACCGCCAAACTAATAGACATAATACTTAAATTTTATAGTCACGTGCAGATACTCATCTGATGTTAAACGACGGTGTGGTCCAAGGTGGTAAACACGCTAAACCTAGTGTCTCTCAATTACAGCTGCCGGAACACAGTACAACTAGCTAAGCTGACTTAGAAAAAGCCCAACCGACCTTACAATCAATAGAGCAGTTTAGGATACAGAAAATATTATAGTGGCCGTTACTTTGCACTTCCGCCTGGAATATATTAGCCACTACCATGTCTTACTGCGACAAAAAATGTTTGATTTTATTTGTCCGAGTGTACCTCAAACTAGTAATAGAGAGAGAGCGAAATATTAGTAACTAAAGCAATGAAAAGAATTAAAAACGTGTTCCTTGATTTACTCAATCAAGGATTGACTCAATTCCAGGCCGGAGTGCAAAATAACGTCCACTATAATAATTAATGACGGATTTCCGCAAAGTAACGCCTACTTCAATCAGATATAGAGGTTGTTATAAATTGTATACACTTACAAATGGTTACACTACTTATGTGCATTCGGCTAAAACATAATTAAATACTCAAACATCGCAAAAAGTACTTATAAGTACAAAGTTTGACAGCGGAAGTTTTACAGTCCTATTTATTTCTCCCGCAAAGAACAAGCGTCCGCGCTGTTTTAATCCTTTCTGAAAGGATTGATTAACAATACACGCTGAAACACGAGTTATTCCGATTCAGACCTCAAGAGAAGCAATCTATTCTTGAATAACCTTAGTTAAAACCGCTGCCTTTTAAGACATTATTATAAATAGGCTGCAGTTAGCGTTTAATATCACATATATCGGCTGCTTGCTATATAAAAATATTGATTAGATATTTGATTGAAGAAGGCGTTACTTTGCAGCTTTCCATCATTAAATATTAGAGTAGGCGTTATTTTGCATTAACGCTTGGTATTAAAAAAGCGATGTTTTTAGTTGCAGTAAGACTGGCAGCGGCGTAGCAATTCCAGGCAGGAGTGCTGCCTCCTTCCTCGTCCTTTCTTTATTGTAGGATATCTGATAATTAAACGTATTATAGATATTATATATATACTATATAAATTACTCATTTATATCGACCAATATCTAAAAATAAATATCGGAATAAATATCTCAAACTGATAAATACCGCTTTATAGATCGCCAAGAATATGGCACGCTAAGTGTTTTTGATTCAGAAGTAGACCTTTATGATTTTAATTTTACTATACTCAGGTGTCGTCGTAGCTGATTGACTCACGTACTATTGATGAAAAGTGATATACGTTGACACTTGAATGCAGGGCGTAATTACAGAATACCTATTTTGCTATAAACAAATTATTTAATACAGGAAATTGTAATTACATCATTACATAGTATAAAACAAAGTCCCCTACCGCGTCTGTCTGTCTGTCTGTTCGCGATAAACTCAAAAACTACTGAACGGATCTTTATGCGGTTTTCACCAATGGATAAAGTGATTCACGAGGAACGTTTTGGTATATAATTTGTCCAGGATTTTTTTATAATCAGGGCGGGACAACGTCTGCCGGGCTCGCTAGTAAGTAATAAGAAACACGTGCAAATCTAGTATAATATTAAAAAATGATTAAATCAACCTTGATTAGTAATTAAATCACAAATATTATTAATACTGAAACCTAATGAGGAACAATTTTTATAAGTAAACTGTTGAAGAGTAGAAGAGATGAGTTTTATGAAATTTTAAAGTTGAATTTTAATACAAACATAACTCAAATAATGTATGTTTTACTATTTATGGAAAATCAACCCTCAATCTTTAAAGGGGATGAAAGGGTCATTCCACATGTGTTATCTATCAAGTATAAATATATATTTTTCTAACAAGGAAATAAAATTGCTTTTCAATAAATTAATTTGTTTTTCGGCCTATCCCTAAACGCGTGTATGAATTTCTTTCAAAGAATTGAAGGTGCTTTTTCGGAAAAATAAATAGTTTACCGAATAATAAAATCACATCTTTGTATAATAACCTGAGACCATTGGATAAAAATCAAAATGCCATTTATATTTAGTACTGTGTCCACGACTTTGTCCGCGGGAAACCTTATGTAAAAAAAACAATTATTAATAAAAGTCATCTGAATGTATAAAGTCCATTTACTTATCTAGTTTTCTCTCGTACTTACGCCGCGTCGTCATTAAAATTACAATAACTTTTGATAAAGTGGATCGATTCTAATGAAACAAAGACTAAGTTATTCTCGAAGATATGCTTTATGATTTTAATGGTGTGGTTTTATTATGACCCCAGTACTTTAGCAGTGATGCGTGTTCGTACAAACAGACAGACAGACATTTGTAAAAATGATTGAAATGTATTCTATTACTTATTCCTAGACACCTGCAACAATTTTTTTCACGAAAATGAAAAAAAGTACAGACACGTTAGATTTACATTCTTATTATATGTATAGATATCTATATAGGATCTTACAGCGACTGTGTTATTACATTTTTAATTCCGTATATAGTTAAACCAATCTTAATTTTTGATATTAGCTTTACTCAAAAACGTTAATAAAATTATACGCACTTTTCTTCATCTGCCAATTAACATAAATATACAACTAAGTGTTTGAATCATTCTACTAACAACTCATCAGAAATCAATTATTATAGCAATTTAAAAAAGGTTACGAAAGTTACCAATTAAGTAAAAATATAAGACATTTTTAAATAAACCGCTGATAAAGATCTACTGATTAAATCTCTTTAACTGTTCATACGTCAATTAACCTGACAGTTCGTTACATTAAACACCCAGTTCCGTATGTATGTATGTCAGGCAGTATGTAATTTTCGCATTTGTGTTACATACAAAGAAATACGAACGAGTTTCTTTGTTTGGAAGTAATGAATAAAATTACTTTAACCCGATTGCTACAGTTACACGATTTGCGTATACATTTCTGGATAAAAGGACACATATGCAGTAAGCCATTGACGTACAATTAAAAAAATAACGGAATAAAAAAAAACAAAGCAACGTCACAGGTAAATCAGATTGCAAGCGATGCATGAAAAATGACTCGACGCTGGCATGTAATTAAAAAAAAATCGACAATGACAATGGAGTTTTTAATTTAAATTCAAATGTAGCAAAAAACTATGACCCCTTATTTTGTGTCGCTAACATGAAACAAAGGTTTGAAATTCGAATACGGCTTTTGATACGATTTGATTTAAAGCCGACGTTCCAAAGAGTTGAGTGCAGTATAACGAATGGCATAGACAATAGATGATTTTTTTTTTAATAATTTCATGAATGCATTTTCTGATTTTTATCACTTCTTTTTTTGCTACCGTGACAACTCTATAGTGTCGGTAGTCAGACATGTTAGAAAAAAGTCTCTATGGGAGTATTTTTGCTAATGCTCACTTACTCCTGTAGTTTGCATAGAAGAAAATACATAAAGTATCGAATTACCAGAACCCATTACGCAATTAATATTTAATTCTAATCTTAACGAAGGTCTTCTTTTTCAATTTATGTCGCTGTGTGTAGGTAATACACTTTTCCGTCAATGTCATGTAGGTACAGAGTGTGGGCTGTCTGTAGCAAATAGTGCCATAGACGAAAGAGAGCGAATAAAAATATAATTTAAGGGCTAAAGGTAAAAACTTGCTAAGTTACTTTTACTAAACTTTACAGGAGAGAGTATTGAAAATTTAAAAGCACTTTTAGGTGAGCTTGAATACATTAGAATGAATGATTTTGAAAGGAAATTTTGTATGTTATATGTATTTGGAATTGTTTTCTGTGTAAAATATACTTAATGATAATAATAACGGACGTGGTCAAGTGTCGAACTTACTAAGAAATACAACAACAAACAAAAAAAGGACTGTGTGGTTTTATGAAACCACGGTAAAAGTGAAACTTTTTTTCACACTATAGACATTTATCTAATAATAGTCTAAACACTACACGGTCAGCTGCTGCGAACTATAGGTGCCGCCATATTGGCCCTGGCTGCTCTGACGAGCGCCTTTCACTTTATCCCTACTCCGCGGCCGACCATCACGCGACATGCAACACACAGACGAAAAAGTTTGAGACGATGTAATAAAAGTTTTACTTTAAAAAGGCAGAAAATTATATTTTATTCGTTTAGCTAACAAATATCCATTCATAAACATGATTTTGTTATAACATAAACCAAAAGGTTTAAAGTAGAATTTGAAAGCATAATGTTTTGAAGCTATTAAAAAAAATCTTAGCATTAATTTGGTAGGTGTGTATCTATAAACTGCATACATTTAAAGTTGGTAATCAAAATAGGAAACCCATTAACGGTAATTTTTGGTAATATTTTTGTTTAAAATGTCCGAGGTCAAGTTTTTGTTGCATACATAAGAATTAAAAAAACAATATAATTCTATAATTTTATTGAAGAATGACGTCATAAATGTTTTCATAAAACAAATAAATATTTTATTTCATTGTTTCATGGTATATGAGGGTATAAATAAATATGATGGAAAAGAACAAGGTACGCTAATAAAGACTTGACACTTTTTTTCTCTGTATATTATGTATAGACAGAAAGACTCAAAAAGCCTACTGCCCACTTAATTAAAGTTCTAAAATGTTAGGATGGACTTCATGTCCATGGCTCTTGTTATGGTGGTAGAATATGGCGGTTGTTTGTAGCATCGTCTCGCAAAAAAGCTGAAATCAAAAATAAAACGAATGCTTTTATCAAAACTGTCCAAACTGGTTATCGCGTTAAAACACGTTCCGATAGTCTTTAGCATTATCACATCGTATATTTACATTATCTAGGATATAGTTTGTAGTAATAAAGTAATTTTATAATACCCATTCTGCTGCTGTATGGAAAATGAATACATTTAACTAAAACAAATAGGAGAAAAGTCGATTAATCTGTAGCGTGCGTTTTAGTGAAATACATATATAGTAGTCCTAGCCAAACTATTTTACCGCTCTGAATATAACTGAGCAGAACATAAATGTAGGTATAAATACACATTATATTATCTATAACTTTTGCCCGCGTCTTCGTCCACGTGGAATAGTTACGTTAACGCCAACATGCAGCGGAAACTCTCAAAATAAAAATAAAACCATTTTTAAACATTCTTCTTTGGTGATCCGCTTCTATTGGTCTTGGCGTGATGATATATAGACTACAGCGTTCCTCGATAAATGAGCTATCTTACACTGAAAGAATTTTTCAAATCGGACCAGTAGTTCCTGAGATTATCGCGTTCAAGCAAACAAACTCTTCAGCTTAATAATATTAAGTATAAATATATATATACATTAATTTTATTAATTACTTATTATTTACTATATACAATTATAGATATTTTAGTTTCCTATAATAATTTTTAATTTTGTTTTGTATTGAACTCTTGACTATACGCACAAGCCAGAACTTAACGATAATCAAAGCGGTCAATAAGATAGACCAGGACTACAGTCTCACTCGTTTTTGACTAAACGTAATTTGAGAACAGAATAGGTGAATTATTATTAATGACATAAAACAGAACAAGCTATCATACCTATAGACGTACCAGGGACGGTAAGCAAAATAGCCTGATGAGTCAACGTGTTAAGCAATAGCACTGAATCAACATAACCAAGTAATTTAAACTTATATTCATGTGAAGGAAACGGTCTAAAGTTCTATATTTTGACAAATTTAGCTAAATTAAATAGATCAAAGGAAGTGCGTATATATTTATAACATTACTGTCTACGTCAGTGAGACCAAAGCGTGATAGTATATAGTTGTAAATACATAATAAATGGTCCACCTTTTGTCTATGAATAACAATACAAACTATAATAAAAAAGAACGTTGAAGTTTCTAACGGCAATTTTAAATTTAGAACAGTGTGTACCATAGATCAACAATTGCGGGAGGAATTATTACAGATAGCACAAACCTTTCATGTATTATTTTTTGCAAATGATCTGCTTGTTAGTGCAAACTATGACAAATAGTTTCATGTTTCACACAATTTATTCATACCTTCTTCAGTATCTACCCCATTTTTATATCCGTCTATTTTCCTATTTACTACTCTTCAGTATTTTGTCCCACCACGACACAGTATACATTTAAAGTTTGACCACACCGAAGCGCGAAGTGTTAAGTGATAGGCATTCAACGTGTGGATGTTTGTTACCAGGCGAAACTAAAAAACGCTCCGCTAACATACAATGGTTTTATCGCGGTTTTTCGAGGAGTTGGACTGGAGAGGTGTGTTACACGTGATCGCAAACGAGTATGTAATTTCCGCGATAGCAACGCACTTGTCGCGTTCTGGGATTCTTTTGTATGTGCCCAATATTCAAACGAAATGATAGGCTATGTATAGCATAACTGTAGACGAATGGATCGAAATATAGACCTGTCGTTGTAACTCTCGTTTGGTCTGTTACATGTTGGAATTAGTGAATTAGATAGTGTACATCCTTTGCTGAAAGCTCAGCACAAAGATACTTCTGATCCCGTATTACTTCATGGGTGTATTGAGCCTAAGAACTGTATTATAGAGTTCTGAATTATTTTATTTGTAACAAATTTTGTAGGTGGTAGAGCCACGTTGTAGCTATTACTGGTTTCAGCATAAATGAGTCGGCTCGCCCGGGGTAGTTCCAGCCTTTCATAGAAAACCGACGTGAAGTAACAGTGCTTACATTGTTGCGTTTCGTTCGGTCTGTGAAAGTGCCGGAGGCACACCTTTCCTCTCCTCCCCCCCCCTAACATCAGGTGACAAACCTGTTCGTTAGAATTCTTTGACTAAAAAAACCATAAATATTGTGGAATTTTTGAACGTCGTTGATTTTTTTCTATGGTGATTAATAAGAAATGAATGCTGAATTAAGAATTTCAACAAAATATATTCTAAGTGGAGAGAGTGGGATATTCTTCACCATTTGTCAGAACAGTTTTTCTTAATAATTAAGTAATGCTCATAGAGCGTTTATATTGAAAAGATCCGTAAATTTAGCATTTTGAAAGTGTTTATTGCAAACAGTTGATTGAAATTAAACAAAAATGGTTATTGAAAAGTTATATGTAATTGAGAGAGTTGATAAAAGTCCCTTTAATGCATAGTCACTTGAAGGTATACATTTAAACCAAGTGATACATCTGTGAATATATGTTTAATCTATGCGAGCGAATTGATGGGGTTAGGCCAAGGCTAGGCTATAACTTACACCCGCGAAAGCATATCGGTATTAGATACATAATCCAGTTTGTTAGCAGTTTCCTGTGAAACGCAACATCTGGTTTGCAACAGCCGACGTCCAACACCTTTTATATTTGCAACTTTGTCGTTTGATTAATTTGCAATGATTATTCATGTGGAAACAGCTGTAAATAAAAAATATCACTTTCTTTATCTATCAGCTTGGAATTGCTAAATAATTAATTCTGGTTGATATTTGTGTAACGATTTTTTTTTAGCTGATTTTAATTCATTTGGTAATACATACTATCGATTGATTGTGTACTGTAAATCAGATAAACAAACATGAACTGATTTCTGAAAATTTATTACTGCAAATAATTCATAAGCCGGCTAGAGGTGAGTGCATACTTCTAGAATACGTTTCTCTGATTTTACTAGTCGCCGCCCGCGACTTTGACTGCATTTATATATTTATAAATGATGACACCATTAATTATGTTACTGTAATTGTGTTGCGCTGTGTCGTTATTGTGTTGTATGAGATGGCAGGATTTTTTTAAACTTGCTCGAGAGTTATCGCTACATTTTGGTTAGTTTAAACACTATATCTAGATATTACGTATAACGTATTTATTATTTTTGTGTATAGGTAAGCTATATAACTGCAAAGTTTTATCAAAATTCAGTCGGCCGTTTTTAAGAGAAGGAGTCACAAACATTTTTCTATGCTCTTAAATATTCTGTCTTATAATATTAATATGTTATAAACATTTATAAACTGATTTAGAGAAAAATCACCGAAGATTTCGTGAACAAGTTGCGAAATGATGACAAATATTTAGTATAAAGAAGATTAATTTCTGTATTTAGTCCAAAAAGCTATATCCATTCACATATATAGCTTTTAAAGCTAAATAAAAAATGAATCTTCTTTATAAATAAAAATGGATATTGCTATGTCTATAGGAGTTTAATAATTCCAACACACTGACTGACCTCAACAAAATTGGTAAACTAGTTGCTAATATGAAGAAGCTTTGTGTGTTATACATTTTACGATAATTCGCAATTACATGACGCTCCAACTCATCAACCTTTGTATCTTTTAATCATTATACCTGATGTGTCGTTAATATTTTAATTATGAGAATATTTAAACATTTTTTTTGTACTCAGTTATATATTGCGTCGATTAATAATTATAATAAATGATAATAAATGCAATTGCAATTGCATTGCAAATGCATTTACCGAACAAACAAATCAGATTGTAGGTAAAGTACACGTGACTTAACTAACATACTTCAATGTAATTTAAAAGTTATGGCTTCGGTTTAAGTCATAAGCGCCTATAGATTATTTCCTTGTCATTCCTAATTTAAACATTTAACAAAATCTTTTGATATAATTAATGATTTAATCTAATAATATAAATTTTAAAACATGCTATTTATTTTACAAATTATTGTACAGATAATCATTTTTCTAATAAACGTAGTCTTATCGTTGTTTATAATTTTTAATTTATATTATGGACTCTAAGATTTCCAACACTAATTTTCAAATAAACACAATATTTCTTCGCGAATGGTTTACAAAACAATAGTACACTAAATAGGAAATATGAAATATTTTGAAATCATTGCAATAAGACATGTGTAATATTGACTTACTACTAATGACCAACTGCACGTACTATTTACTCGAAGTAATTCGCTATGTATCTACTATAACCGCGTGTATGATGTAGGTATTGAAACAATAAAAGAAAATCAACGGGTAAATCCACGATTCAAGGCCTACGCCAATGCTCGGCCACTTTGACACGCCTGAGCTAATGTCCATTCAGCTGAGTAGGTATTTTGGATACTCGCCCTAAAATAATATTACCAGACATTCTTGCTTGAGTTACAGGACTATTCACATCTCTAGGGACAGTCCATAACTATATTCAGTATTGTATTCCTGAATTCGCTTGAAATAACAAAATTTAATTGATTTGATCGACTAACCAATGAAAATAAAAATGACGTCATACGTTTTAATACTGTCTCACTGCATCGATATACACTATGCTTTTCATGAAATGATTTTAGTAAATTTCGAACATATTACTTTTAAGAAATTTTAAGACGTGCCATTAATCTTTTAAGAATATTCTTTTGGGAATAAATACAAGAGAATATAAACAATTACAATATTATATATAGCTGAACAAATTTCATACAATTATAAAGTTCTATTTACTTATTATGAATGAGAAAAAAATGCGCAATCCGCCAAAAGTGGTCTTCTTCTTCTTCTTCTTCTTCTTGATTTGGCTCCGCAGAAGCATTTGCCAGTGTCAGTGTTTAACCAAAAGTGGTCACTACATTCCATTAGTATTATGTTAATATTAAGGATTGAGTTCGAATATAATATCCCGAACACCAATCAATAATGCTTTACACCAATAATAGATGGCGCTAAAACACTGCTTAGGTTCTCCTACTCTTAATTATTAACACAATGATGATAATAAACTTATATTAATTAAATCGCTACCTCTTATGAATTCCCAGAGTCTATAAACAGTTAGTTTCCGAGTACATAATGCGGTAAATGCGTGAAAGAATTAATAAATGATATATTAACCGCGTTTCCATAACCGCACCGGTTTGCTAAAAATGGAATCATTTATTAGTTCTTTTTGTATGGGTTTATTCGTCGGGTGGCAATTATCGTGAATAAACATTATTACAAGTAATTACGAGGGTACGATATAAATAAGAATTAAAGGATTTTTATGTAGAATTGTAATTAGCATACTTTCTTTGCGTGTGTTTCGCGACTCAGTTTCACCTTGGTTTATATATTTTTATGTACGTATACATATAAAAATAATATTGAAATGTCTGTTTGTCCAGTTTATTCTTTTGAATGGCTGAATCAATTTTGACGACATTTTTACTGGTAGATAGAGACTTTTGCAAAGTATTATCTATGCTAGATATCATTACACTTTTCACATAGGGGCTAAGTAATAATAATAAATTTGTAACAAAGTTAACTTAAAATTGATAAAATTGTTACAGTTAAGTAGACAGTTTTATTAAATTTTAAAAAAAAACGATGATCCGTAGTCAATCGATATAAAACACGTAAGTTTAATGAAAGAACAACACCAGAACGTATCCGCTGGAATCACTTAGTATGTTTTCTAATATATCAAAACTAGCTGATACCCACCCACTTCATTGGGAATTAAAAATGACAAAGAGTTTGTCAAATCCATCCAGAACCATCTACGAAATATTCCGTAGCGAATTGTCATAGGTCTAAGCCGATACATTAAATAGTTTTGAAGTAATTGATCCTCATAAAGACTGTATTTTCATTACACCTATATATAAAAGAAGGCAAAAGAAGATGTAGAAGATACCTTAATAAGGATTACAGAGCACGGCCTATGCGAGTTTAGTCACTGATTGGTTTACTATATCACGGCATAGTGACTGCTTTGATGGTAAGTGAAGTGAAATCGAAAAACAATGGTGACCGTCGAGAGATCGGTAATTTAAGAACGGTCACCGCTGTCATCCCTGTAGGCTGCTGGGCATACATTGCCTGGTTTCAAACGCGAAAAGCTATAACAGAGTAAGTTTGTCAACAAGACACTACGTCGCGGAGACACTGTGTCGCTGAGTCACTGGGTCAATGAGTCACTGTAATGAGTTCGTCATGTAAGTTTAACATAAAGTTCCCAGGCGGGTTCAGGTTCGATTCGCTGTACCAGAATCCTTTTGGAGTATTTGCCGGGACCTTAGTCTGTCATGTAATGGATTTTATGTTTCAATCTTAATATTGTGTAATTTGACTCTATATTTTGTAATATCGACGCTGTTTTACGTGATATGGTTCGGTTATTGTGCACAAGTGAAGTGGATCGGAGATAATACCACGGAGCATGAATTCCAAGATGCCACAAAAACTCCAGGGAAAGTTCTAGCAAGGGAGCCACCATCTTTTTAGAACATTAAAATTATCACAAGACACTTATAATCTCAAAAAAACGCAGTCTGTTTCTATTAAAATACATTTAAATCGTAATAAGGCAACTAAATTAACATACTTGAAGATAAACTGGATGACGTTTATAAATGTTAGACTAAATATTAATTCACGCAAAGCTATTTCACAGACGATTCAAGAATATAAACGCTATAAGCATGTTAGATAAAGTAGAAAATAGAATGGAAAGTGTTTAAAGGTGTTTGAAACGTATTACAAACCTTCGTAATGTTTAGACGCGTATTGATCGCCCCTTTAGCAATTACAGAGGAAAATTGCAATGCGAGTGTCGTAAATTGTGTTAAGTTGACATCATGATTGGTCCGGGCCACTGCGGCGCGAGCGTTGGCTTATTATAGTGATGTCGACCGGCAGAATAACATAACTCGCTTAAATAAACCTATAAATCAAGATTATTCAGGTCGCGATACGATTCTATTTTATAGAGTTGAGGTGAGAGTCTATATCTCATACCGAAGATATGAAGTTATTACGCTCTTAAATAAAAAAAAATCAGACCCCAGCACCACCTACCGTATTGGTTACCTAATGTAATGTAATTACATGTTACCTACTGTAACATTAGTTACATGTAATGTAACTAATGAATTTAAGTTGTTAAGTATTAATACTGTATCCGCCTAAAAAGCATTCAAATTCAAATTCAAAACACTTTATTCAATTTAGGCCCTAAGAAGGCACTCATGAAGGTCAAAACTACCACCGGTTCGGAAAACAACCCAGTCATCGAGAAGAACATTCGAATTGTACGTCATCATGTTTTAAAAGGTATGAGTATAGTGGGCTATCCTTAAAAGATAGAAATATGCCGTCACAGACTTCTTTGTAGATCTATAAAGGAGGTATATCCCACCATGCATTGTTTTGCTATATCTCAAAGGGATCGGGCAACGTTTTCGATGAAAACCTCCCAGGCGGCTTGACTTTTTCCGATATATCCTACAGTTATTGTTATATTTCAACCAATTCACCCAAAACCTTGACATATTGTATACCTAAACCTTCCTCATGAATCACTTTATCTACTAGTGAAATTCGTATGAAAATCCGTTCAGTAGTTTATGCGTTTATCGCGAACAGACAGACAGACAAACGTGGCTGAGGACTTCGTTTTCTAATATGTCGTGATAGTATATCTTTCAACAACAACAGTGCTTTTTTTGGAGTAATAGGTACAGTCCACGATGCGTAAGCTAAGCTTTGCATTTGTGCGAGTGATTACCATAAGTAGAGTCAGATAGAATAAAATAAAAAATATTTTCTATTATCTTTAGGTAGGTACATAACATAAGTGGCAGAGGTATTCATGTTTAAAAATAAAATAAAAGTAAATAAGCAACAATTATTAACTTAAAGGCCTGTTATGATACACATGCATGACTGATGAGTATTGGTACATATGTAAATGTGACTGAGAAATCAGAGATCAATAAATAAAATGTAATAATGTAGGGACACTCGATATATCTTTATCGTTCATGTCTTTATAATAACTTTTTTTTTACATTATAGGAGGCAAAGAACAAGCGGTTCATCTGATGGTAAGTGATCAGTAACAAGAGGAGAGTCGCAAGTGCGTTGCCAGTCTGTGTATGGGGGAGGGGGGGGGGAGGTTAGGGGGAGGGAAGGAAAGGAGGTGGCCCTCCGGCGCTCTCACTGAACGAACGAAACGCAACAATGCAAGAATTATTACTTTACGTCGGTTTTCTGTGAGAGGGTGGTACTACACCGGGTGAGCCGACATTTATTCTGAAACCAGTAGTAGCTTCAGCGTGGCTCTACCACCTACAGATTAATTTTAGATTTAAATTACACATAAAAAAAATATTTAGGTATTTAAGGGTTTTCGTGTTCTTCTTTTATTTGTGTTGGCAACCATGTCACTAATAAATCGAACACAAAAACAATATTAAGAATTAAACACGTGACGCTGCTACCAGTACAAGGGGTGAAGTGTGGAAGGTGCGCTGCGGGTTTGCGTTGTTTATCTGTGTCCACCATTGACATATAAAAACCCAAGAAACACAGTCTCGAATAAAACTAGCACTCAAAACCGGGCGCTCAAAACCGGTCGCAGAAACTCCCTAATATACACACGTGGTTATAGTTATGCGATAAACTTATGGTTTTGCAAATTCAACCTTACTTGAATTATTTAAAGTTGTTTTTATAAGGACGCAAGCGACGCGAGACTATGGTTATGCGATAAACTTATGGTTTTACAAATTCAACCTTACTTAAATGATTTAAAGTTGTTTTTACAAAGATGCAAGCGATGCGAGACTATTTGAAATGAGTGCATAATCCAAAATTATGACCCGACGAAATAACGGCAATGAACGATCAGTGCCAGCCTGTCTCTCCAAACAGAGCGTGCTCACGCCCACGCCCGCATAACCACAGATCACGCCGCCGTGGTCTGAGGGTAAATTTCGCTCCCGCACACCAGACCAGGCCTCCCTCGGCAGTGGCCCAAGCCTAGGTGTGCCGCGCACCCTTGAGCTAGTTGTCAAAATGGAATCGGCTGAGTGCCTTAAGCGCTCGCCTTGGTAGTCCGGTGAAGCTGTTAAGACCTAGCTAGGTCAATAGCGTAGACAGTTCGAAAAAAAAAACCATAATTATGCACTCATTTTTGTGTGCCGGCTATGAGACGTTAAGTATCCTTGGGTTTTTGTATATCAATGTTCATTACCTAAAAACTTTTTCCTCTATTTTATTTACAGACTTTTATCATCTCTGCTATATCAGTCTTGTCGTATCTTATATCTACATCCAACAAAAACTCTTAAAACTAAAACCTTAACTTGACCAATTACTAAACTTAAATAAACTACGCAGCCTTTTGGAACAGTTTGATGTCGGTTCTGCCAAAATTCTGTGATAAACACGCACATTCGCGATATTGATATTATATTCTCTGACAAATACCCATCCTCCGAATTTGATTTATTTTTGGACTCCATCACAAAATCAATCTTACCACACTCTTTGTGAACTGGTGAATTTATAATTTTCATCAGAAATTTAAATTTTCCTGGTGGAGATTTGCTTGACGTGGTGCGTGAACTTACTATCTGTCAGATTGGTAATGTGCTTTGGAAATTTGTTATAAAATCTGACACTATTACTTAAAAAACTGTTATTGGTCTTAGTCAGCCTGAAATATGGAGTGACCAGTTTGTCATTGTTTCTATTATTTAGATTATATCGGTATTTTACTAAAATTTTGTCTTTCATTTAACACTAAACATCAAGTGAGATTGTGGTTAGATGCTAAAACTTATAAACAATAAAAATAAATATTTCATTTTGATAGTTTGCGGTCCATAATTCTAGTTTGATAAATTTTATAATAATATTTTTTTGTAAGTTTATGATTTATAGTCAACCTCTTCACTATTGTTGTTTTAGCATATTGTATATTACCTGTAATCCATTCTGTTGCTCCATAAGTACAAAGTGTCTACGAAATAAAACGAAAAAATTAGTTTGAAGTCTATACAGACGGTTTTCGGGACTCACTGACCGAACTTGACGTCGGTGTTTCTGTGGGTTGGGTGGTACTACCCCGGGCGAGCCAACGCATTCATGCGGAAACCAGTTATAGCTTCAGGTGGCTCTACCACCTACAAATTCTCTATTTAAAAATATATTTATTTATTTTCAAGGGTAAAACATCTTTATATATTTTAACAGTTTTTATTTTAACAGTTTAACTGTATATTTTTGCCTGCTAATTATGTAGTAATATACATCTAGTAATGTACAAATGAACTTAAGCTCTATCTACCATATACTTACTTCTCTAATACCCTGCTTTGCTAAACAGTATTAAAATTACTCTTTAAAATTGAAAAAAAAAAAAATAATACCATCGGTGTGAGTCACAGCTCTACTAAAGCCGATAAATTAACCACGCTATCTGAACAATCAAGGAATGCCATATTCCTTGAGTTGTGTTGGCGGTTTTCTGATAACAATGGGTGCTTTTATTGGTGTGAAATTTGATAAAATACTTCTATATTGAGAATTATAATTATTTTACTAAAATTAATGTAGTTTATGAAAATAAATAATTTCTTATCTATTTTCTACATAGGCTACTGGCAACAACTTCCGACTTCATCTGTGTATATATTATTATGTTATAAGTGATATTTTATCATAATATATAATATTATTCTAGCTGTACCCGCAACTACGCATGCGTTTTTTTTAAATTGTATTAACGAAATATAAAATTGTGAGACCATGAACAATTATAGACATGCTCTTTAAAAACAATTGTAAGTACGACACGCATGCCACTTACAGTAATATGTAACGTATACATAAAATATATAAATACTAACAGTGTGTCATATGAGGGTTATCGTCAGTAACATATTTGGAATCTTAACCCACCATATAACTACCTCAGTGCTTGCTCGCTTACACTGTATAAGGAAATAATGAAACAATGACTTCAAGATGTTATTATAATGACATAATATGACCATATCGTCAATAAGTAATAGGTACGTTTATGGTCTAATATTTCATTAGAAAGACCCCTTCTATCTTCGAAATTAATATTAATTGTAATGTTGAATTGTAATCAATGCTGGTAATTATTTTTCTAATTAAAAATACAAAATGACCTAAAATGTTGAAATCATTAAATAGTATAAAACAAAGTCCCCTACCGCGTCTGTCTGTCTCTCTGTTCGCGATAAACTCAAAAACTACCGAACGGATTTTCATGCGGTTTTCACCGGCGGATAGAGTGATTGATGAGGAACGTTTCAGTATATAATTTGTCAAGTATTTTTTCATAATCAGGGCGGGACAACGTCTGCCGAGCCCGCTAGTTAAGATATAAAACTCTATATTTGTCTTTAAGCAGTTTTTAATATTTGACAGTTTAAATAGTGTTCATTGAACTCTATATGTTATTCTTGTAACAAAAGCGCAGTAATTAAAACACAATGGCCAAAAACACAATATAATTCAAATTACATACATATACACAAATATATAAATTTCAACTTATATTTATTCTTGGAGTTCAGTACAGCGTACATGTTTACAGTGAACAACATATTTTTGCTAAATTTCATGCGAACAAAGTCGCAGGTAACAGTTAGTCTAAAATAGAATAACATAAATTACTTCCCATAAAGTTAGCTATCTGCTAGCGGAAGTCCCGTGAAAATGGGTCCAACCATTTTGGAGATAGCACTGAGGGTGAAGCCACTATTAACAGCTAGTCTAAATTAAAATAAGCTAAATTACTTTATATAATGTCCACTATAGGCTGGTGAAAGTCCTGTAAAAATTGGTCGAACCGTGTTGAAGATAGCACTGTGGACGAAGCCACGGTTAAAAGCTAGTATAAATTAAAATTGCTTAAATTATTTTTATAACGTCAGCAATCTGCCGGTGAAAGTCCCATGGAAATCGGTACAACCGTTTTGGAGATAGCACTGCGGATGAAGCCACGATTAACAGCTAGTCTAAATTAAAATAAACGAAATTACTTTTTATAATGTCCATTATAGGCTGGTGAAAGTCCCGTATAAATCGGTTGAACTATTTTGGAGATAGCACTGTGGACAAAGCCACAGTTAACATCTTGTCTAAACTAAAGTAGATTAAATTACTTATTATGATGTCCGTTATATGCCGGTGGAAGTCCTGTGAAAATCGGTCCAACCCTTTACGAGATAGCATTACAGCCGAAGCCGCAGTTAACAGCTAGTCTAATTTATAGTAGCCTAAGTACCCCGCTGTAATTTCAGCTATCTGCCAGTGAAACTTCCGTCAAAATCGGTACAGTCGTTTCGGAGATTACTCGGAACAACCAAACGGACAGGTAGTCCGACAAAAGTTTTAAAAATTCCATTTTTGTTATCTGTATCGTGTATACTTTCATACCCAATCACTAAAAAAATGTTATTTTGATATTACATACAGATACTTGATTTTTATTATATGTATAGAAGATGTATTATTTTGAGGTATAAATTTTAATAATGTAAAGTTTCACCAAAATTCCTGAAATAGTTTTTCATGAAAGAGTAACAATGGGTGGATGATGACAAACTTATTAATTTTATTACTTTTATTAAAATATTACCGTCGTGCACCGTCGTCTTTGTACATAGGAAATATTTGTCAAAAATTGAGTAAAAGTGTAACAGGATATCATAATCAGCTTCTAGCCCTTATCGCACTGAAGTAGGGTTGGCACAACATGTTTTCCTTTTACACTCTCCCCTGTCAGATGTCATCTCAGTATACACATTCACACAATTTATCTAAGCTTTTTCGGTCTTCTACTCCTATATCCGTCCACTTTTATACTCAAAACTTTTCTTGTTACGTGACTTTCATCTCTTCGCATAATATGCCCGTACCATGCTAACCTATTACTCCTCAACTTCTCTGTCACCGGTGCTATTTTCAAACTTCATCTGATATACTCATTCTTAATTTTATCCATTCTGCTTACACCACACACCATCTTAACATTTTCTTTTCTGCCACATGTATAAGGAATACATTCGTCTCTTTTGTAGCCCAGCACTCGAATCCATATATCACAACTGGACATGACAAAACAATGATTTCAAACTTTATTTCTCCACCTGGACACTCTACTCTTCAAAAGTACTAGACGAATTTTAATGGTGTTTTTACAAGTGACTTGAACACATTTCGGTGCAAAAAGCTTTATTAAAATATAGTCTAGTCACTAAAAAATACTCTTAATTTAAAGTTTTACAAATCTGCTCAGCTTAAACAGTTTGTAGAAAAATCAAAGGGGAGCGCTTCGTTAGCTAAACTTATAGAATCTTATTATTACAGTCATAGAAGTTAGTATCAATTGCTTTTAGCACCATCAACTTCCACGTGGATTCCGCCATCTTGATGAAGAAAAAGAAATATAGATGGTAGAACCACGCTGAAGCTATTCCTGGTTTTAGCATGAATGAGTCGGCTCGCCCGAGGTAGTACCACACTCTCACAAAAAATTGACGTGAAGTAACAGTGCTTGCATTGTTGCGTTTCGTGCGGTCAGTGAGAGCGCCGGATAACCCACATCCCCTCCCCCTCCCCCAAATACAGGGTGGCAACGCACTTGTGACTCTTCTGATATTGCAAGTGTCTACGGACAGTGGTAATCACTTAACATCAGGTAACCCACCTGTTCGTGTGCCTCCTATGACATAAAAAAAAACTTTTTTGTGTCTCCAATCAAATTACTTCAAAACTTAAAAGTGTTATTAGTCAAAAAAGATTAAATAATTAATGGACATACCTAATATAAATAATAACTTATTATTTTACCAATACCAGTTACAAATTTTAATTAATAATGAAAAACAAATACATAAATTTTATATACTGGCGCCAAAATAAATAAGCTTAGATGTATTAATAATAAATAAAATACCAAATCGTTTTATAAAAAAACACTAATAGCAAAAAAAAACATGAAACTCCCGATACATGTAATAAATTCAATAATAAAAGAGAAGTAACTTGATACTGTCTGTTTTTATCTTGCATTTAAACCCATAAATACTCGTTTGGTGGGAACCGACCGATCAGTTTGACAATTTTCGTATTCAAAGAGAATAAATAAATAAAAGAACTACTTTGTCTATGATTTTAATTTCGTACAATTTGCATTCGACGCCAGTTCGCAATAATTTCTAATGAAATGTATATGAATAAATTATAAACGGGGACAATGTCTTCGAGAAGTTTTGGGGAAGAGGAGAGTATAATTAAAATACGCGCGATGGCATAGGGTTGTCACCTGTAAAATACAATTTATTTTATTGTGCAAAAATATTAAATATGACATATTTAAAAAATACAAAGGTGTTCTTGTGTGTGTGTGTTCTCGTTTGTATTTTGAAATTGAGTATAGTGTGAATTATTTATATTTCATAATTTGTATTTGTTTGTTTATATTTTTGTTTATATCATAGGAGGCAAACGAATAGGGGGTCACCTGATGTTAAGTGATCACCGCCGTCCATAGACACTAGCAACACCAGGAGACTCGCAAGTGCGTTGCCAGCCTGTATTTGGGGGGAGGGGAGGTGGAGGGTAGGGGGAAGGGAATGGGAAGGGTGCCTCCGGCGCTCTCTCTGACCGAACGAAATGCAACAATGGAAGAACTATTACTTCACGTCGGTTTACTGTCTGAGGATGGTACTACCCCGGGCGAGCCGACTCATTCATGCCAAAGCCAGTAATAACTTAGGCGTGGCTCTACCATCTACAAAAAGCTATTAATTTAAATAATGGTTTAATCGTAATTTATATATTGTTATTATTAACATTAGTCGGGTTTGCTCATATGTTGGCACTGGGAGTAATAATTATAAATTAAAAAAAAAGTCTATTAATCAATCAACCACATGATGAGCTGCAAAATATCAATATTACGTGTACACTGACCGCTAATTTGACGCAAGTCGCACAAGTATAACGGTCGGTCAGGTTTTACTACCATGTCGCTAACGCGAAACCATAAGTTTTATCCTGCCAAAGATACCGCTCAATGCGCCTAAAGAAGTTTCCTAAATAATTTCGTGCCAACCCTATATGAATTATCGGAACACTTCACCAGTTTACGTCTCACTTTACCCTTTCTTATGATAATGGAAACCTGTTTCATCGTATAACAATCTCTCTCTTTTTTTTTTTGTTTTAACACTACCGTTCTTCGGGGTCACATAATTGTGTCAACGTACCGTATTGTTGTTTCGACTTTTGTGATCGCTATAAACAATAACCCGACGGAACGGAAAGGGTTAAGAACAGATGTTCGCTGCCGTAGCGAGTTGCGTATACCGTGCATTGTCTTTAAATATAAAACGTGTAATATTTAGATTTATTAAAATTAGTTTTTTTCCTCTCCCATTTTATTATTTCGTCGGGTTATACAGTTTTGATCGTGTGGGAATCGTTGACCCCTTTTTCGGACGTCCGGATATCTCATTGCGGAGATGTTCCTTTGTCTTTTTTTAAGTCTGCAGTTGTTTTTGGTTGTATTATATTAATAGCGGGTTTCGCTATGGCTTTGGTAGCAGATGGCTTTATGACACTTTAACATTCGTTAAATAACTAAGGCCGCGAATTCTTACGTTTGCTTCTTTATAAATTATGATTTTTATCTACGTGTAACTTCACAGATTATATAGTATGTACACGTTGAGTACATCTGAATGCTATACTCAGAGGGCAGGTTTTTTCAAACTCATCTGACACTTGTTCTGACATTGTAAGTGGTAGAGCCACGCTGAAGCTATTACTGATTTTAGCATGAATCATGAATGGGTCGGCTCGCCCGGGGTAGTACCACCCTCTCATAGAAAACCGACGTAAAGTAACATTGCTTGCATTGTTGCGTTTGGTTCGGTCAGTGAGAGCGCCGGAGGCCCGCTTCCCTTTTCTTAGTAATCGATAAGATGCAGCGCCACCTAACGTGAATTTATAGGAATATAAAATATATCGAAGTTTTAGGGAATATTGAATAGAACAAACCCATTATCCACAAGTACATATTTGTATGTATCTATTTCCACGTTGGTCGGGCTTGTAGTTTATCCAACATAGATATACCATTTTTAAAACATACAAAAATCTTCTTATATATGTATATATTTAGTCTGGCCATAAATACTGTTACAATTAAAAATAAACAAAATATTATATTTGAATTTGGAATCTGCCATTTTTATATGATTATTCATTGAGTTTTCTCATTTTGGCACCAATACATTTTACAATATTTTGCGATATTAAAATGGAGTGGGGTGATTAAGAGAACCGAATCGCTGTGATTGCATTACACAAAGTAGGTATGGAGCCAAATGCAATATTTAAAACTCTCAATACGCTTGGTATTAGTAAAATGTTTGTGTACCGGGCTATTAATAGGTACAATGAGATCTCCTCCGTTTGTGACAGAAAAAGATCTGGCCGTCCACGTAGTGTTCGTACGAAAAAGGTGGTCAAAGCAGTAAGGGAAATAATTCGAAGAAATCCTGTCCGAAAGCAAAAAATTTTATCTCAGGCGATGAAAATAACATCTAGAACCATGTCGCGTATTTTAAAAGATGACTTAGGTTTTTTCTTTTTTATCGAACTGACTACGCTATTGACCTAGCGAGGTCTTAACAGCTTCACCGGACTGCAAGATAACTTAGGACTTGCAGCCTATAAGAGACGTACTGGTCATTTCTTAACTGATAATTTAAAAAAGAATAGGGTAGTAAAATCGAAACAACTACAGAAGTGGTACGCAAAGGGAGGTCACAGGAACAGTGTTTTCGGATGAGAATTTTTTTACAATTGAGCAACAATTGAACAAACAAAATTACCGTATTTATTCTCAAAGCTCTAAGGAAGCTTCCCAATTAGGCGACAGAGTGCAACGTGGGCACTATCCAACTTCAGTGATGGATTGGTGGGGTATTAACTATGAAGGAGTGACTGAGCCATACTTTTGTGAGAAAGGTATCAAAACATCGGCACAAGTGTATCAAAGTACCATTCTTCAGAAGGTAGTGAAGCCCCTTAACAACACCATGTTTAATAACCAAGAATGGTCCTTCCAGCAAGACTCGGCGCCGGGTCATAAAGCCTGGTCAACACAGTCTTGGTTGGAAACGAACGTTTCGGACTTCATCAGAGCTGAAGACTGGCCGTCGTCTAGTCCCGATCTTAATCCGCTGGATTATGATTTATGGTCAGTTTTGCTCTAAACGCCATGATAATTTGGAGTCCCTAAAACAATCCGTACGATTGGCAGTGAAGAATTTTCCCATGGAAAGAATGCCTGCTTCTATTGATAACTGGCCTCAACGTTTAAAGGACTGTATTGCAGCCAATGGAGACCACTTCGAATAAGCTTTTTATATTTTAAATTGTTTTATATTTATGTATTAACAACTAATAAACTAAACTAACACACTGTAAAAGTAATAAATGTTATTTGCAATAGAAAATATTTTTAAGCTATGCTTCTATCGCGGGCCTTGAGCGTGGGGACCGTATAGAACCGTAAGAAAAACCTACACACCACACTCCACGGCACAGGGGATACTTTTTAGTTTTTCCATCTATCGATAAATACAGAATTTTAATGATTTTTAAAATATAGTGTTAGAGAAGGTTTTTTTTTGTGTTGTTTGGTGTTCTTCTGTACGGTATAATTTGTGTACAAAGTGTTTTAAATATGAATAAACAAAGGATTTATTAATGAAGAAAGTCAGAAAAAATAGGAAAGAAAAGAGAAGATTATATAATATTTATTATTATTAAAAAAATATTTTAAATAAAAAGAAAAAAAAATTTTTTTTAAATACTGCATTAATAAAATAAATAAATAATTATAATTGCATAAGTTGATAAAAAATGCTATGCAATAGCTTTACCGCGGCAGTCTCTGAGTGCCACACGTCTTTTTTTTTTCTTTGTTTCAGTATATATGGCAAGACTAGGTATATATAGAATAACTGGCTTAACTGGTTTTCTTGTGATTCCTTTCTTGATTCCTGTGATTGTTAAAAAATAACATGGAAATTTGTAAAAAAAAATATTGTTTTTATTTAGTTAATTACATACTATTTTATATACGAGTATATGAGTGCTCGTCCAGTGGTCGAACTCCAACCATAGAAAAGATTTTGCAATTTTTTATTGATAAAAATAAAGCTCGTCAACAGCCAGTAATTAAAAATGAATGAAGAAAATCAGCTAAAAAACAAAGGAGGGAGATGTGCTTAACGGTTTTCCTACTGCCTATTTATATATAGATATATACAAAATGAAGAGGCGAAAATAATTACTGCACAAAAAATTCGTCCGAAGCTGTCTGTATAATGTTAGTATATGTATAAGGTTAGCAGTAGGCATTTCTAACAAATCTAATAACCAGTGTCCCTGTCGAACGCCAGATTTCGTCAAAAATCTACTCGTCTGGGGCACCGAACTGTGTACAGTCGAACAGACTGTGTGAATTTTCTTATAAATCAGTAAGAAAGTCAATAAAATATCCACTCTACAATGTCATTAGATTTCAAAATATGCTAAATCCGACTCTACTCGTTCATATAACATGTTTAATTTTTTTATACACTGAGAGCGAAGTTCAAATTTTGCCGTTCATAAGGTTTTTAGTTTTTTTTTTATGATCGTCCAATTTCACATATACAAAATTGAAATGAAAAATAGCGTAAAATATTAGGAACGACTAAAATTGGATTCAGCTGATTTTGAAATGTAACGACTCAATTTATACTCAATGAAGAGTCATGTAAATAATATGGTCTAAGCGTTGAAGTTTCGAAGATAATGTAAGGTGTCATCCTAATTCTAACCAATACTATAAATGCGAAAGTGAAATTGTTTGTTTGTCTAATACTACTATACTTTCATGTCTTAAATGTTGTCAAGAATACAGAAAAAAACATAGGGTACATTTTATACCTTTTAATGTGAAACATCTATAGGCGAGGGTAACCCGGATTGTCGGCGTGGCGAGTATGTGAGACGTGGCGACGCGATGACATGCGCAAGCGACTGTGCGTAATCTATCTTGTCGCACTGAGCTCGCATACTTATAGTGTATACAGTGTTGTTTACTACGATATACATGTGTTTCACATCTGCCAGACGTCCCGTGACAGCTCAATTTTTTATTCAGAAAAAATATACTATTCCCCATGCATAGATCAAATCTATACGAAGAATAACACGAGCGAAGCGGCAAGCACAGGCTAGTCGTTTACAAAACTATTTTTTTTGTGTCAATTTTTGTTTACGAAATTTTTTTCACTATTCTTCTCGCCTGTACTGAACGACGTCCCCACTGATCTTGGTTGGAAAGTTCATTTTCTTTCAAATCTCATCGCTTTGAAATCTCATATGCACCGGGTAGGATTTACAAGAGGGCTGAGACCTCTCCCATCCTATTTCATTAGCGGCTGCGATCGAATCTGAATATAAAATTTCGTTGTTAAAAATGGGGTGTTTGATGTACATAGAGAAACCTCTTGTTACGAGAGGGGAAGTGATTTCCTTTTATTATTAATATTGCGAAATTTTGTTCCACAACTTTTGCGTCATTATATTTTTTGTTTACCAACATTCTAGTAGATCATTCTGCCATTGTCGAGTAGGCATTGATATTACAAGTTTCTGCGATAATTTCAATGAACTAAATAATGATGGCAGTCTAGTTAGAACTTTAGATATTACAAAATATAGAGACAAAATAACGCAAGATTATGAATAAAATATAAAACCACTACATGACATTCAAAGTTCTCGCCAATATAGGCTACTATTATTAAATCTAGGTTCTGCCTTAATTGCTGTTTGGTTCATTTATGTTAGTACATAAATTAAAAAAAAATATTACTTAGGTTGGGAAAATATAATCTATATCTTCTTCTATACATATAATAAAAATGAATTGTCTGTATGTAATATCAAAATAAAAAAATGTTACCGATAGGGTACGAAAGTATACACGCTACTGATAACAAAAATGCACTTTTTAAAATTTTTGTCGGTCTGTCTGTGTCTGTCTGTCTGTCTGTTTGTTCCGGCTAATCTCCGAAACGACTGGACCGATTTTGACGGGAATTTCACTCGCAGATAGCTGAAATTACAGCGGGTTACTTAGGCTACTCTAAATTAACCTAGCTATTAACCACGGCTTTGTCTGCAATGCTATCTCCAAAACGATTGGACCGGTTTTCATGGGACTTTCACCGGCAGATAGCTGACTTTACAAAAAGTAATTTAATTTATTTTAATTTAGACTAGCTGTTAACTGTGGCTTCGCCCGTTATGCTATTACCAAAACGGTTATACCGATTTTCACGGGACTTTCACTGGTAAATAGCGAACCTTATAAAAAGTAATTGAGGTTATTCTATTTAGACTAGATGTTACCCGAGACTTTGTCTGTATGAAATTTAGCAAGATTTCAACTCATTCTTTATTTTTACGTAATACGTAAAGAGTTCCATATAATACAATTTCTTGCGGAACAGACAAGCGGTTATTTTTTGTATAGTCACAAAATATTAATTATAATAATGTGAATGTATATTAAATGTAATGTAAATGTAAATCTTTAAAATAATATTTTAAGTTATTGTTTCATTAGTTCCTTATACAGTGTAAGTGAGCACTGAGGTAGTTGTTATATTGTGGGTTAAGGTTCGAAATACGTTGCTGATGAAAGACCTCATTTGGCACGCCATTATTATTTATATATCTAATGTACACTTTACATGTTACTGTAAGTGGCGTGCGTACTTACAATTGCTTTTAAAGAGCATTTCTATAATTGTACATAATCTCACAATTTTGTAATACTTTAATACGAATAAAAAAACGCGTCAGCTGCGCACGGGTGCAGCTAGTATATAATAAATACACTGTACAATGCAAGAGATCGAATTTAAAAATAATTTATTCAATATAAGCCCTAAGCACCTTCCTTATGAACGTTTTTCTTTCTCTCGGAGTATCTACGCTATTGGTCTAGCAAGGCCTTAACAGCTTCATTTATTTCGACAACTACCTCAAGGGTGCACGGCACACCTCGGCTTGGGCTGTTGCCTATTTCGTGCAATTCGTGCAACCTAACTGAGCTAACTTAAGCTAAGCTACTTATTCATTCAGGCATACATACCTCAATAACTTTTATATGTATTTCGTGTCGGTTAATGCTTACGAACGTCAAAACTACCATTGCATCGATTCGGACAAACAACCCAGTCATCAAGAAGAACCGACAACAAGCTCGATCGGTTTTGTCTTTTTAACCAATTTTTTTTTTCAAATACATAGTATATTATAGTAGCATTCTTCAAGTTGTTTATAATCCATTATACTATTGAAGTATAATGAACACACGAGTTATCGATTATTTTAAACAGCCACCATGTTTGACGAGGGTTAGAAAAAAAATTAATGCGAATCGCGGGGGTGAATCAGGATGGGGTGTGCCGCCCCTTTAACGAAAACAGCTCCTTTATGTAAGATTTATATGCCACGAAATATTTTAAAACTTTTATCGATTGAAAAGTAATTTATAATTGTTTTGGATGTAATCTTTAAGAATTGATGTAATAATTCTCAATATTCTTTAATAAGGGTTGTTTTTTATATCATAGGAGGCAAACGGACAGGCGGGTCACCTGATTTTAAGTGATCACCACCGTCCATAGACACTTCCAACACCAGGGGAGTCGCAAGAGCGTTGCCAACCTGTCTTGGGGGAGAGGGGGAGTAAGGGAATGGGAAAGGGAGGGGCGGTGGGCTTCTGGCGCTCTCAATGACCGAACGAAAAGCAACAATGCAAGCACTATTACTTCACGTCGGTTTTCTGTGAGAGGGTGGTACTACCCCGGGCGAGCCGACCCATTCATGCTGAAACCATTAATAGCTTCAGCGTGGCTCTACCACCGTTAAAATGGTTATGTTTAATGACTCAGCGGTAATGTTCGTCCACTGTGAAGGTCTACGTAGCTTTGAATCCTAGAAATCCTTAGGTTAGGTTAGGTTAGGCTTCTTCTTCTTCTTCTAAGTCTGCCTCGCTAGCTACCATCCTCGAGTTGAAAATCAGTCGCCAAGCACCTGTTGATGTGTTCCGGCAGCTGCATTTAAGAGTCAGTCCCCTCTAGATTTAGCGTGTTTACTGTCTAGACCACATTGTTAATTGACAATTAACATCAGTTAAGATTGCAGTCAAATCCTATAAAATATAGAAAAAATGAGCCTTTCATATAGTCCCAGTAGTATAAATAGTACCAAATCACTTGATCTATAACATGCCATATCTTATCTTATCTTCATTCATTAGTACGGTCTTTAGTGTAAACTGCTTGTATATCAATATAGTAATATTCTTAAATTCTTCTGAATTGTATGAGAGATGTATGCTATAGTATATTTAGGTATGACATCTTTGAATTAAAAAAACGTTTTACAGTCGCGTCTTTTTATTTTCTTTATTCATGATTGTATTATGTGTATTATGCGTGTTATTAAAGTTTTAGGTACATTTTTAAAATAACAAGCGACCATTCTCAATTGTTACTCTATTTTAGAACTAATATTATTTAATCACAGAAATAAGCGTACTGGTTGAATAGTTATATTAACAGAAATAATATTATGAATAAAATACTCTATTACTTTGAGCCCTTTTTAATTTGCTTTTTTATAATAAGTTCATTGATTGCTTCAAGAGATTTTACCTTTTCTGATCTTGACCGTAGAGGAATCAGAATTGATATAGGTGTGCATTACATTACATTTTAATCTATCTATTTTATAAAAAAACTAGCGGGCCCGGCAGACGTTGTCCCGCGCTGATTACAAAAAAATCCTTGACAAATTATATACCAAAACGTTCCCCATGAATCACTTTATCCACTGGTGAAAACCGCTTGAAAATCCGTTCAGTAGTTTTTGAATTTATCGCGAACAGACAGACAGACAGACGCGGTAGGGGACTTTGTTTTATACTATGTAATGATATATTGATCGTGGATACCTACAGAAACGAACGAAAACAAAACTACTAAAAATTCACAATATCATTATGTTATGTAACTAGTGTATGATATTTCTGTTCATAAAAAAAAAAATTCTTCAAATATCCAATTCAAGATAAGGTTACCGATTTCTTTTTGGAAGCGAAATTCGTCCCTGTCATATTTATCAAACGTCTGCGAAAGACAAGGGACCTGAAGTTGAATTTCAACTAAGAAATATCGTTGGAAATTGTTTTTAATGGGTTTTCTTTCCATCTCTTTTTAAAGTAAAATTCTATCGTAGGTTTGTCGCGCGGTCACATTATGGTGTTCGTGGGCTCGAATACGTATAAAATCAATGAAACGAAATGGAATATATGCAATTATCATTTTTTTTAAATTGGTTTTCAAGCTATACTTGCCTATATTTGTCTGGTGACAGAGTTTGTGGCACGGTTAAGTGACTGCACTATGACTGATGGTAGCCTGATGTCGTCATCTCCTTTTCAATAAAAAAACTACGGAACTACCAAGAGGCTGAGTGCCATAAGCGCTCACCCCATTAGCCTGGTGAAGCTGTGAAAGCCAATCAGGCCAACAGCGTTAGTTAGTTCGAAAAAAAAATTGTTGAACTTTTATAGACGATGATACATACATCGTTGCAGTACGGTGTTATAATTATGCTAATATTTAGCTATAGGCTGTTATTTGCATTCAATATTGAAACTTTAAGGAGGAAAAAATAATTAAAAGAACGCAGAGGTCGCTTAGACCCTCCCGCGTGATTCGATTTATTAGAGTCAGCAAAAATATAAATTTTTATTGCGATACTGACCAGTGCGTGGAACTTTGTTCACTAGGTACTAGCGGCCCGCTCCGGCTTCGCACGGGTATAAAATATATAGCCTATGTCATTCACTGAAAAAATGATTAAAATCGATCCAGTAATTTTGATTTATTCATTACTGCCCGTGGCGCGCCTGCGTTTGTTGCAATATAAGCGGAAAAAATGAAAATATTTACAACATCACATTAGAAACCTCAAAAATAACAGTATTTCTCCACTATTTAATGGATGTTATTATAGATATAAACCTTCCTCTTCCATAACTCTATCTATTAAAAAAAACCGCATCAAAATCCGTTGCGTAGTTTTAAAGATTTAAGCATAGATAGGGATATAGGGACAGAGAAAGCGACTTTGTTTTATACTATGTAGTGATTATATAGATTAACCCGGCAGCTGATATTTTAAGATACTGATTTCAAAATAACGAATAAAGGTTTATAATTGTTTCTCTTTTAATACACGATATCTTAGATTGTAAATTTCGTTGTTTAGTAAAAAAAAGTTCGTACAAATGAAAAAATAATTTAAAAATACATTAGAAATTATGATATTAGAATATATAATTTTTATTAAAAAGTTTTTTAATAAATAAATCAGATATTATTTGAGCTTATTCTGCCAACAATCTGTTGACCTGTGCCTCGTGAGTTCTACATTCGTTTGTATGGAGCTTAAACCTTTACCGTGTTATTACAGAAAGGTTAAATACGTATTAAATACTTGCTTTAAAAAGGTTTCGTAATAAATACACCGCACTCGCCCGAGGCAAGTTCGCGTTATACTTTTTCGCAAATCTAACCTAACATAACCAAAGCGAGACAAAAGAGCAAGATGGCGAACATTCAGCGACCGCGGTGCATTTAATTCGAAACCTTTTTAAAGCAAGTATTCAATACGTATTTAAGTTTTTTTGTAATAACACCGTTATTGTTTTGGACCATCCAGCTGTTAATATGATTAAATTGTGATTTATGTTCAGGAATTTGTTAATTCTATTAATAATAAGAATAGTGTTGTTTTTTTTTAATCGTAACTCAGCAAAGTGACTGAACTGTGCCTGATGGTGAGCACAGTATAATCCAAAAACAACGGCGACTACCGAGAGACACGCAAATAATTAATAATTTCTTAAATGTCCAGACGTGTACACATCGGATCGATATTCCGCCATTCAAATTGCCCCACCACGAATTGTCCTGTAGCAAAAACAAATTATTATATTAAAATGTAAATGAGTTTCAATGACTGTAAGCAATAAAATTAGCATATTTTTAATATTACACTTTATCTTCTTTAGATTATCACTTGATATACAAAAAGTATTAAGCTGTTTAAACAAAGTATTGCGGATATTCTGATATAAAAACCAGGTTAAGAAACTGGTTAATTTAATAATAGAATATATTAGCAATACTATTACTAATATTTATTATTCACTAATTAGCATTAAAAAAAATTAATTATGCAATATATATGATACACTTTATTACTGGAGTCATTTCTATATCTAACATTTACCTATGTGAACAAAAAACGTTTATATTATTTGTTAAAGTTGAGTGAAAGTGATTTAATATTATGTAAAGTGTAAATACTCTTTCAATAATACATACTAACTCACACCCGCGATTTCGTTCGTGTGAAATTTAGCGAAAAAATTGTGTTCAGTGTAAAGCGCGTGCGGTACTGGATATTGCTTCTTTAGTTCATTACATTTTCGTGGAAATCTATTTAATTTCTAACACGAAAGTAGCCAAAGTTACTGTCTATAATATGAACTATCTGCCAGTCAAAATCGGTCCAACCATTTTGGAAATTAGCTGGAACGAACAGACAAAAACAAATATAATAAAGTTGTTTTTGTTATAGAAAGGTAGCGTGCCGTATATACTTTCATACTCAGTTGAAAGCTGTTATTTTGACATTACAAATAGACACTTAGATTTCATTTATATGAATGTTCAGTACAACGTAAGTACTAAAAAAATAAAAAATAAATACAATGACGACGTATATTACATATATAACACATATAATTACAATACATTTTATACTTTATCCGTGTTATTATAAAAAAGTTATATACGTATTGAATACTTGCTTCAAAAAAAGTTTGGGTACTAAGTTATTACATTACTACATTATGCTCTTTTATCTGTGCTCTGTTATCTTTTGCTTTTTATCTTTTATCTGTGTTTGGTTAGGTTAGGTTAGACATGCGAAAAAGGATAACGCGAGCTTGCCACGGCAACGGTCGGCGAGCGCGGTGCATTTTATACGAAAAGACCCAAACTTTTTTAAAGCAAGTATTCAATACGTATTTAACTTTTTTGTAATAACACGGTATTCGTTCTAGTGTTTGACTACAACCTCATCTGATGTTAAATGACGACGTGGTCTAATATAATAAACACGCCAAAAATCTTCAGGCTAGCTCTCAAGTGCATCTACTGGAACACACCAACAGATACTCGGCGAAAGCTTTTCATTTTGATGGTGGTAGCAAGCCAGATGGACTTAGAAAACGTGTTATGATTTCATCTCGATGTCTTCCGTCACCAGAAGCTCCGACTCAGGAGCAGCAAGCGTTCGATTCTACGCCCATCGACGCTGTGTCCGAACACGCTATCATCGCTTCAATAACATTATCTATATAAATCTTCTTCTTCCTAGCGTTTTCCCGGCCTGGTACCAGGGTCCGCTTTCTTACTAAACTTCCTCCACTTTGCCCGATCTTCGGCATCCTTCTGTGTGAGGTTATTTTCCCTTAAGTCCACTTTTACCATGTCCAACCAGCGTTTCTTGGGCCTGCCGCGAGACCTTGGGCCTTGTACAGCGATGTTAAGACATTTATTTCCGACGTAGTCTTCGAGGCTTGCGACTTATGTGGCCGTACCAGCGGAGCCGACTCTCCTGCAGTTTGTCTATATAGATAAATTAATATATTACGTAAATTCCAAACATTTTTTGTCCAACTGTACCAAGGAAAAATATTTGACTAAGCATCCACTTCCCGGGTTCCGAAAAGAGCATTTCTTTTTTGCAAATTTTCTATTGCAATTATGAAAATCAAACGAAGGGCGGTGCGTCTAACGATTTTGCATTTAATTTAGACGTTATACCACGAATAGACATATACATAGGTATTCGTTCTTATACATTAAAAAAGGAAATGTGCGTTGTATTCCAGCATTCCAGTATTTCAATTCCAGCTTTTTTGATTCTTAATTTCCTTATTGGAACATTTTTTAAGTAAAAAGAAAAATTTTAAGAGGGAAATTGGAAAGGATTATTTAAAAATTTTTTTAATCCAAAAAAAAAAAAAAAAAGTATACGTCTTATTTAAAAATCACTGAAGAAGTCATAAATATATTCTCTGGCTAGGTTTTGGTATATGAGTCTTTCTTGTTTTAGAGGCATGCGCTTGGCCACAATCTCACCTGATGGTAAGTGATGATGAAGCCGATGATAGATCGCGCTTGCCTGCTAGATGCCTGTTCACTCTACTCTTGAACACTCCCAAATTATATGATGACGGGAAGACAGACGCCGGGAGTGAATTCCACACCTTAGCCGTACGTATAATAAATGTAGAAGCAAATCGCTTCGTACTAATCTCGGTAATATCAACCACATAAGGGTGAAAGCCCTCACGGCGTTTAGTCGTTCTCAGATGGAATGGGGACGGTGAAATTATGTCATGTAATTCCTGTGCACACTCTCCAAAGTGTAGTCTATAAAACACTGAGAGACAAGCTACTTGCCGGCGATGCTCTAAATTGAGCATTCTGGTCTCCCACATCGTTCCATCATCGACTAGCCGACGAGCACGACGTTCGATGGAGTCAAGAACGGCCAGCTGATATTTGGCTGATCCATCCCATAGGTGACAGCAGTATTCCACACATGAGCGTACCTGTGCTTGGTACAGGCTGATAAGCTTTTCTGGTGTGAGATATCGCGTCACCTTAAAGAGGATCCCAAGTTTCTTCGCAGCTGTTCTCACTTTTTGTTTAATTGTCGTCACATTTCAAAATGAGTTAAATTCAATTTTAGCCGTTCCTAATATTTTACGTTATTTTTCAAGATTTTCAAATTTTGTACATGTAATATATAAAGATCATTAAAAAAAACTAAAAATCTTATGGACGGCAAAATTTTAACTACAAAAAGTGGCAATTTTAAAAAATGTAACATATCTATGATCGATTGAAATTGAAATTAACACATTTTGAAATGTAACGACACATATGTTTTATTTACATGAAGTAATCTATAGAACAACTTATGTCTAAAATAAATTAAATGCCTTCCATTAATATTATCCAATACAATTGCTGTATTACAAATAGCTGCTTCCCGCTCGTTTCATTGGACTTAAAAAAATGGTAGAGGGTCAATCGAATTAGAAAAATCAGTAGAGCCTAGAATTATCTACAAAAAATTTCGCATCGAATGATCATACTCTTATGCCGATATGGTCAATAGTTTTATTAGAATCCGTTAATGGAAAAGAAAAATAATTACATTAAAGTTTGGTTTGTTCAACTTCGTAGAAAAGTCAAAGAATTATACTTCAAGGGTAATTTCTAGAAGCTGCGTGATTGGGTCAGTTGTCAGATGTTTTAGTATAGCCAGTTTTACGTGTCTCTCTTTCTGGTCAGTGGAGCAAACATTCTCAACTGCCGTATAAATATAAGCGCATAACTTCAGGACCACTGTACCTATCTGAAAAATTATTTATTTATTTTATTGATACTAGAATCGACAACAGGAACACAATAAATTAGTTATAAAGCATATGCAAATTGATAAAAGTATGACACTAATTATAGTCGATTACAGCATCTATATCAGGCAATAAAATACAGATTCATTATACAATACAGAAAAAAATTTACGGAACAATAAACAATTTGGTTAATAAATTTCCACACAAAAAAGAATAACAAGACAGAAAGCAGTAGATGTTCAAAAATATTTACAGCATTGACAGATTCACGATTAGTAGTTCATTTTTCATATTATTACATGTTTTTATTGTAAAAGGAAAGATATGGTATTATACTCTTAGTTTAAATTACCGTGCGAAGGCAGCCTAGTAATAAAAAAAATCAAAAAACACCTCATCGAAACAAAAAAAATAATACGCCTCAACAATTTCAATTTCTCAGACATCTTATTTAGAAGGGAGACTTATTTTTCACCCCTAAGTAGACACGCGCCCCTTACGCTCCCATGCTCTTGCCGAACTTCAAAAGGGACTACTACCCCCTCCTTGTTAACAAACTTTTACCTATCTGCATTTTTGTTTAAGTTTCAGCGAAATTTTCCACCCTCGATTCACCTTTTTTCCTGCCCCCCCGTTGAAAATTAATTAGTAAACACGATTTTCTCTTGCGCTCGTGATGCCATCTTTAATTTCGAAGGGATTTTTATGTTAAATATTAATCACAAGGAAGCGGAATTCAATACAGTCATTTGGACTTCAATCTAAAATAATATTTTCTAGAACTCTCCAGAGATGAAAAAATGACATACAAAAGCAATAACAGCACTTAAGAGACATAAAATAAGAATAAATTTTGGATAAAAAAAGTATTTAAAAATAAAAATGAAAACAAGTACAAATGCGATGTTGGTGAACTAGTTAGCGTGTTTGAACACCGCGTCCATAGAGGTAGGTTCAAATTCTTGAGAATGTTCTCAAGGTTTCTTTGAAGGAAAACAGCGTTATGAAATCACATCATGATGGTAGGTAGCTGTTTTTTCTAAGCCCAGCTGGCTAATTACCACCCTCAAATTGAAAATCTGTCTCCGAAACCTGTAGTTGTGTTCCGGCAGCTGCACCTGAGAGCCAGTTCCTTAAGTTTAGTGTATTTAACATCTTGGATCAGATTATCATTTATTATTTAGTGAGATTGTAAATTGCATATTACATTCGGGTATTAAAAAATGTATATAGTTATCACTACATATTATAAAACAAAGTCCCCTGCCACGTCTGTCTGTCCGTTTGCGATAAACTCAAAAACTACTGAACGGATTTTCATGCGGCTTACACCAGTACATAAAGTTTTCCACAAGGAAGGTTTAGGTATATAATTTGACAGGGTTCTTTTTTATTATCAGGGCCAGATAACGTCCGCTGGGCCCGCTAGTAATCCCATAAGAACAAAAGTAGTTGTAATACTAATTTTTCAAATCGAACTAGTAGTTTCTGAGAATAGCGCGTTCAACCTAACAAACAAACAAGCCCTCCGGCTTTAAGAAGTAAAAAAAAAAATCTTTAGAAGGAAAACGTGGTACAAATTATCTCGTAATTATATTTGAAACTACAACATAGAAGATCATTTAAGCCAGACCTATTTGTTTTTTGTCTTTCCTGATACAACCAATCTATATTTACACGTAATTATTACAATTTTCGTCGTAGCTGTACAAATATGACAAAACAAGAAAGGACGAGATAACTCGTGGGCCTCTAGGGCAGGTTCACAAACTACGAGATATGTCGTTGTTGGCAGTCAACGTGTAAAAACGATTGAAGTCACGAGTAAAAGCTACTTTTGTATAATTTTAAAAACCAGTAAAAGTATACAAAAAAAATTAACAATTCTGCATTCACATTAATTTTTATTATAAGAAAGTATTCCATCACACCATACTCACACGTTTTTCACAAACATAAAAACAATGAAAAAAAATTAATACAAAATACATCTACCGTACCGAGTTAAGTGGCAAACATTAAAAAAACACACCCTTACCTGAACCTACGGGTTCGAATATAAAGAAAAAAATACCATATCCCACAATTAAAATTCAGTTCACATGTCGGATCTACTTGGTGGCGACAAAAAAAAATCCGCACTCGAATAAAAAACTTACCTTTTTGCCTCTATCGTCGCTTCGAACAAACGTTTAAGAATGAATGTTTTTGTTACAATCTATTCACCTGTCAAAGGATCGATTAGATCAATAGAATTAAGGTGTCGAAGTGACTCAATCTGAATCACTTTTGGCACGAGGCCTAGTTACAAAAAATCGATGAATGCAACAGGTGTTAATTTGAAATTTAATTGTATATTTATTTTATACGATTTATTATTAAGAAAAGCGTAAGGAAACAGAATAATTGCATTAATTATTAGTTAATTATTTAGTTTGACCATAAGCTACTTTAATGTTAAATGACGATGCGACCTACCGCCTAAGATATGAACACGTTTAGCCTAGAGGAAACAATGTAGGTGGTAGAGCCACGCTGAAGCTATTACAGGTTTCAGCATGAATAGGCCGGCTCGCCCGGGGTAGTACCACACTCTCACAGAAAACCGACGTGAAGTAACAATGCTTGCATTGTTGCGTTTCGTTCGGTCAGTGAGTGCGCCGGATACCCTCCTCCCCGCCCCCTCTCCCCTCTCCCACTCGCCCTCCCCCAAACACAGGCCGACAACGCACTTGCAACTCCCCTGGTATTGCTAGTGTCTATGGGAAGCGGTGATCACTTACCATCAGATGACCCGTCAGTTCGTATGCCGTCTATAAAAAAAATACATCTTAGGTGTAACAGCCGAAACACAGCTGCTTGGGAATAGATTTTCAGCTTGAAGGTTAACTAAATGAGCATTAAGAAAAGCCCTGCCACAATGCTGTGGCGTTTTCGATACGGTATTTTCAGCAACCGAAAACACCAACTCATTCTTGAACTTTACATTTGTAGCTCTCGAAAGTGTCGTCCATTTTGACCGACTGGCTGAAACGTTTGAATTTATTGTACAATAACTGTGCCCGCGACTACATCCGTGTGGAACGTAATGCAAACAAACAGTAATTAATAAAGTCATCGGAATATATTAAGTGCATTTACTTATCTACTTTTCTCTCGTAGGTACGTAAGTCGCGTCGTCATTTAAATTACAATAACTTTTGATATACTGAACCGATTTTAATGAAACAAAGATTAAATGTTACTCGAAGACATGCTTTATGATTTTTTTGAAAAGGGTTTATCATGAACGCAGTATTTTGACAGTAATGCGTCTTCAAAACAACTGACAGACATTTCTAAAAATGATTGAAATGTATTTTATTAGTTATACCTAGACACCTTCAACATTTTTTTTGACAAAAATCTAAAAATTATATATATTATTCTTATTATACGTATATATATAGAAGATGGAATATGTCATTTAAACAATTGAACAATCTCTTGTTTGTATAAATACAATATACTATAATTAAAGAGTCTATTTTACGCGTTCCGAGTGCTATTATTACGCTGTGCAAGTCTGTCTAGATTCCTACACATGCATCGATATGGTATTCTAAGACGAAACGGTAACTCCGTATCAAATCGGTTCAAGAATTTGAAGCCTCTCCTACCCCTATATTGTAAAGAATGATTGACCTAACTAAAAGGAAGGTAAAATATAGATTGAGGTACCTACTTGTGAACCAGTTCCCTTACTAATAGGATTGAAACCGGCTTTTGATGATTGCGATACGGTCCCGTAGGGTTCTTTCGAACTAAAGACAAACTCGTATTCAGGATAAGTAAATTGGATGATAATAAGTAATAACAAGCTATAGGTAAGTGAAATAAAAGTTGTATCCATTTTTTTTTATTTTCTGGGTAGTAAACTTAATTGCCATGTCAAGCGGGTTTTGGTGTCAAAGGCCTACTATTATACTAAGGTGGATCAATATGTGAATGATGGTGATATCTGGGATTGACTCCTCTCTCTCTGTGCATCCCCTAAAACAATTGTAAAGTTAACACATTATAAAAATATATATGTTGAAAAATTTAAACCGATTAGGTTTCTCACCAGTTCTTCTCGATGATTGGGTTGTTTTCCGAACCGGTGGTAGTTTTGAAGTTCATAAGCACATCCACAAGGCCTAAATTGAATAAAGTATTTTAGATTTTGGTTCCGTTCTGAGAAAATACCTTAATAGGGTTCCTTTTTCAGAAATTGACCGCACTGTTATGCCTATATTGTTCATCGTCATATTTATTTTATTATCTAAAACAATTACGGAAAACGAATGATCAACAGCAGAATATTTGGTTAATCAATCATTTTTTTTATGTAGAACTCATTGTGTACAAATAATGTATTGCCTTTAACTATATTAGTTGTATGTAACTGTTTCTAGATATGTCATACAAATTATAATATATGGAAACGTCAAATTAAATGTGATTATAGGTATATGCCAGCAAAGTGTGAATCATCTTTTAAGAATCTAAGGATCCCGAATTTCACTGGAGAAAACACATTTTCTTTTAAATGACTGAAACATATCATGTGGTAAAACGGAACCCTTTACGCAATTTTAAATGCCATTTGACTACATTTTTAGGGTTTGTCGTGATCTTTAGAACCATATTTTAAATTGTTACACAAAATATGAATAAAATAATTAAAAATTAATTATACTGAACACTCATTTACAAATTAGCATTTACTGTTTTACACATCTGTATATTGTATTCGCGTTCGTAATTATTCTTATGATGAATAAAACCGGTTTATTGAGACGTTGTGCATCCAAAACTAGTTTACGAAAACGTATGAGAGACTTTAAACAGGCGACATTAATAGGAAGCAAGTACGCAGAGGGGGTTTTGTTTATGCGCTTATTGATTAGCATTTTTAAGACTTACTTCGCAAAGTCTTAATGAAGAAAATGAGATAACACTTCCTTACCCTTTCCCATGTGTAATAAATGAAGATAAGAATGGAACAACTAGACGTCAATTTTTTTTTCTATTCTGTAGACTTTTGGTCGGCACCTTTTTTTTGCTTTCATTTAATTTGGTGTATACGTCAAAAATTGTATCTGTGAGCAACTATAGGGTTTTCTTTTTATTTTATTTATTACTAGCGGGCCCAGCAGACGTTATCTCGTCCTGATTATAAAAAAAATCCTAACAAATTATATACCAAAACCTTCCCCATGAATCATTTTATCTACTGGTGGCAACCGCATGAGAATTCGTTGCGTAGTTTCTGAGTTTATCGCGAACAGACAGACAGAAGCGGTAGGAGACTTTGTTTTACACTATGTAATGATTATTTTATTTAACTATTAGCTATTTTAGGGCGGATTTTTTAATGACATTATTATCTTTATGGCGGTTGCATTTTGAACTTTTATGGGCATTTTTAGATTAGAATCCACAATGTCCCGCACCGGATTGTCCACGGCCCAATGGGTGAATCTACTAACCGCGACGTCAGTCACGTCGGTATAGTAGACACAGGTATCGGTGTGTTAATTTAGTTAATATTTTTAAAGATCTCCCTATTGTCTTCTGCCTCAGAGACTCACTCATTTTTTATATTAAGATTTTTAACCCATTTTTTTTTCATTATATCGTACATACATTTTCTTTAATACAAACCTTATTCTGACATTTACAAATAAAACCAAAAAAGAAGTAGCCAAATAGGTGCAGCCATTAGAAGTGATAGACTTACATACATTCGGCAATTGATTTTTATTTATATAGAGGATAGATTTTTTTATACTCTATAGGTTTTAGCGTTTGACCACAATCTCATCTGACTTAGACTACTACACTACACTAACTTCACTACTACACTACACTCACAGCTAGCCAGGCGGATTTAGACAAAACCCTTCTACCATACTATGGTTTCATCAGTCGCAAGGATTCGAACCTATGTCCATCATCAAGTGTTCGTCTACTACACTTCACTAACTTCACTACTACACTACACTCACAGCTAGCCAGGTGGATTTAGACAAAACCCTTCTACCATACTATGGTTTCAACAGTCGCAAGGATTCGAACCTATGTCCATCATCAAGTGTTCGTCTACTACACTACACTAACTTCACTACTACACTACACTCACAGCTAGCCAGGCGGATTTAGACAAAACCCTTCTACCATACTATGGTTTCATCAGTCGCAAGAATTCGAACCTATGTCCATCATCAAGTGTTCGTCTACTACACTACACTAACTTCACTACTACACTACACTCACAGCTAGCCAGGCGGATTTAGACAAAACCCTTCTACCATACTATGGTTTCATCAGTTGCAAGGATTCAAACCTACGTCCGTCATCAAGTGTTCGTCTACTACACTACACTAACTTTACTACTACACTACATCCACAGCTAGCCAGGTGGATTTAGAAAAAAACCTTTCTATCATACTATGGTTTCATCAGTCGTAAGGATTCGAACCTACGTCCATCATCAAGTGTTCGTCTAACGTCATTTAAGATTCAGGATATTTAGACATTTCTAGACACTATAGTGTAAGACATAGGGCAGATATTTGTACCCGACTGAACTGCTGCATCCACACTCATAGTGATAAACCCGACATACTCTGTTTTAGTTATTCAAAGCAGGCACGACAGTGACTATTGTCGATGAGCGGTTTTCTTCAGCAGTCACCGTTATTTTCAGATTTCATTATTACCGTCAGACAGAGTGTAGACACTTTGTCATACTCACACAAAAAATAAATTATTTGTAATTTTTTAATCAATAATTCAACTCAAACGAACAATGTCAATTCGAAAATGATTGAGAAGAAGCTATAAAAGGGGAAGAGAAAAGCAATTCAACTTGAAACTATAAGATCAAGTTACCTCATAAACCAATAACTCAGGCAAATGTTATTCGAAATTTTAGATTATGTATCCATTGTGGAACGAAAATCAAATGAGATAACAAATTGTCAGTAAATTTCTGTACCTAACACTTCGTGCACAGAGGGCTGATCATTTCAAAATCGAAACATTTTTCTATTTTACGATATAATGCAATTTTAAATAAATTTCATGCATAAATTACGTCAATCCTATTGTAAATATTATAGTGGACGTTACTTTTCACTTCCGTCTGAAATTAATTGACCTCTACCGTGTCCCATTGCAACAAAAAATCGTTTAGTTTTATTTGCGCGAGGTGTACCCAAAATAGTTAAATCTGACTCTAGTAATAGAAACGAAATATTAGTAACTAAAACAACAAAAAATAATCAAAAACGCGTACTTGGTTGACTTTTGAACCTGACGTCTGTTAACACTGGTGGTATGTAACTGTAACATATAAAAAATATAATTAATTAAAACATGTTACAGATTACAGGGTAACTGTAATTTTTAATGATGGATTTCCACAAAGTTTCGCCTTCTTCAATCAAATATTAATCCTAATCTAATAAATAACATGATAAATAATACTACTCACTCAAATACTACTGGATACATTATACATTTAAAAAAAATTAAGAAGAGTCAATAGGAGAACACAAAAAAGTAGCTTAGAACCATGTACAAAAAATTATGCATTGAATAGTCATAGTGCTGTACCGATACATTCAGTAGTTTTGAGGTAATTGGGCCTCAACGAAACTGTATATAATTATGTGTCTATACATATGTTTTTATCCGAATGCTAGCGGAAGAACAGCTTTGTGGAAACGGCAGTTAAATTATATTTAAGTAATGTTGTTTGTGAAGAAACTGTGATAAAATGTTATATTATGTATATTAATAGCAAATAAAAAATTCGATTAAAATTCAACGAATGAAATACATTTATTTATTCGATGCATCAACAAGATTTACACTAAGACAGTCCCATATATAGAATTATGAAACCGCTTACACTTACAATCACAGCTTCGTTACTCTATGGTCCAATACATACATTTAGATAGAATGACTCTATACAAGTACAATCTTAATTATAGGTGATTACTACGTATTGTATGGTAAAGAAAATGAAAATGTAATATAATAAATGCTCGATTACTATGACAGATTATCAAATATCAAAAATCTTTACCTACTATTATGTACATACTTGACAAATGATATAACACAGTCCCCAGTAAATCAATACTTATTATGTACAAATAATAAACGAAAAATCAAAAGCTGGGGTGACGAACGTATAAAAAAAACCGGCAAGGGTGTGCCGGCCCCTACCTAGGGAGTTTTTTCATCACTTTTTCGACAGGGGCCGCCTAATCACAATGATGGTTAGTACCTCTTTATATATTTATTTATGGTCCGGGTGAGGGTGAAATCGTACCACTGGGTTTTTATGTGTTCGATTGACGGTCGTTATTAGTGATGTATTGCCTATTATATACGTGGTAAATAGTTCGATAGTGTTGGGCTAAATAAGTTAATAATTGACTTGAGGTTGCAAAAAAGGAATGCATGATAATCGACGCCTTTTTTCTTATAAATATAAAATGATAAAGGTATGTCGTTATGCGCGCATCTTGAAAAATCTACTGTATAAATTTTACTCTTTTATTTAGTTTTACGTTTGACACCAAGTGTTTTAATTATTCTTTATTTCTATTAATCTCAAAAGAGAGGGGAAGTAAATTAAGCCACAATATATTTCCTGGGCATTGAAAAGTAACCAGTACTTACCTTTCTATCGAAACCTGTTTGTTGCCTTGACTGAAATATTCTTGAGAGTAAACTTAATTCAATAACAAGTATGAGTATTCAAAAATGTACAATCTGTCGACAGTCACCGTTGCCATGCCATCATGCACACCACCCGGCTTCTGGATATATCGTTTGACCCCTGAACGCGAAATATACACCATACGCCTATTAAGGCTCTTATACCTAGAGCTATAAGGTTCACAATCCAGTCTAACAAAATTGTATTCTACCATCTAGCAAATGTCTTCTTTTTCTATTTTATTTTTGGCAACCAGTCTTCTAGTAGACTATTACTGCCATTGTCAAGTGAGTAACGATATTTTTTGATATAATTTCAATGAACTAACAAGATGGTGGCCATTTTGTTAGAACTTTCCTGGGAGTTTTTGTGGCATCTCAGAATTCATAATCCGTGGTATTATTTTCCATTCACTTCACTTATGTGCAATAAACAAACTATATTACATAAAACACCACCAATTTTACATAATATAGAGTCAAATAACACAAGATTATGGATAAAATATAGAGACCACTACATGACGTTCCAAGATCCCGCCAAAAACCCGCTAGCAAATGTCTATCTCAAGTTATACTTCGCAGTAAGGTCTTTCAAGATTTAACGTCACCATATCACAAATATTCTATTTTTTTGTAATTTATCAAGGCAACTAAATACAACTCCTTTAAGCCTAGATTAATATAAACAGTCCTTAAAGTATATATTAAAAATTATACACTCATATATTTAAGGGAACGCAGTAAAAATGGGGAATATTAATAAGAAAACAGATTTATTTGTTGAATATAAGTTTTAAAAAATTCGTTGAACAGCATCAATTAATTAAATGTAAAGAAATAGACGAAACGAAAACAAAACAAATTAGAGACAGTAAATTAATTATATTAATTGTAAAGAATTTTGATCGAATGAAATAATATAATAAAAATGTTCTAAAGACTGTTTTTTTTTTTGTATAATGGGTGACTCATTCAGTATTTCTTACTGCTTCCTTTCGCTGTCAAAACTGACTGCATCAATCTGGGCGAAATTAAATTGTTGTCAATGAAACTTTGTGGCATACGATTGCAAACCCCTAGCCAATGCAGATCTGAGGTGCTTTAGTTTTGCTGCTGATGTTAGATTTCGTTGTTAATCTATTCTCCCAGTTTATTCCAAACATTTTTTATCAGATATAGGTCCAGTGAGCATGCTGATCAAACTAAAACTTGGATCCGACCTCAGTACCTCCGATACTACCGCCGCAGTGTGAGGACGAGCATTATCATGCATTAAAAGAAAATTATCCTCTATACATAGGACAAAAAGCATCACAATCGGCTTTGAAATGTAAGTTAAGATATAGTTTTAGGTCTTGAAAGATGTACAGAAGTTCTGCAGTGCCTGAATCGCAATCTATTAATCAATAAAAGTGCTCATCCAGTAGTTTTTCTAGTGGTTTTCATCAGAAAAAATTAACTATTCGCGAGGGATAGAGCAAATTAATACATTATTATAAGGCGAAGCCGCCAGCAGAAGCTACTAAAGTATAGCTTTAAATAAAATAATGTTTTTTAACTAAAAATGTGATGACCTTTTTTGTGACAGGTAATAAAGAGAACATTTTTATGTTGACGTGTTGAAAAGAATACCTAATATAATTTAATACAAAAAGATAAAGACCCAGCAAAAAATAGCAGTTTGTATTAATAAAATTAATAAATACGGAAGTAATAAAATGATTGTTGAATAACTATGAAAACTTAATAAATTAGTTGTTTTATCAACCTTTTATTGTTATACCGAATATTTTTTATCATAGATACAGGGACGAATTAGTCGTATTGTAAAGATAGTAAAATATTACGCAGATTCTGACTTTTTGATCAATTCACTCGGAGCAGAAAGAATAAGATTGTAAAATTAAGTCCTTCGTTTGTATGTGAGTAAATAATCGTATGAGTGGGACGTATTTTAAAACTATAAGGTATCCATTCTTTTTTTTTCGAACTGACTACGCTATTGACCTAGCAAGGTCTTAACAGCTTCACCGGACTACTAAGGCGAACGCTTAAGGCACTCAGCCGATTTTATTTGACAACTAGCTCAAGGGTGCACGGCACTCCTCGGCTTGGGTTGTTGCCTGATACATGCAATACGCGACCTATCCGAGTTTCTTCTTTTGTAATCTGTGGATTATCTTGGAAAGCTTTTAACAAAACATTAAATGTAATTTAGAAGGAGCACGGTTGTTGTCGGAATTTTAGTGTCTTATGTAGTGGATTTTATATTTTATTCATAACCTTGTGTTACTTGACTCTATATTGTGTAAAATTGGTGGTGTTTTATGTAATATAGTTTGTTTATTGTACATAAGTGAAGTGAATGGAAAATAATACCACGGAGCATGAATTCTGAGATGCCACAAAAATTCCCTGGAAAGTTGTAACAATGGAGTCACCATTTTGTTGGAACATAAACATTGACATTGAAATGATCGCAAGACACTAACTTATAATACTATTAATTACTCGACAATGGCAGCAATAATCTAAAAGATTGCCACAAAAACTCCATGGAAAGTTCTAACAAGATGGCCACCATCTTGATAGTTCATTGAAATTATATCAAGAAATTTGTAATATCGATACTCACTTGACAATGGCAGTAATAGTCTGCTAGAAGACTGGTTGCCAAAAATGGAATGGAAGAATAACTTGTAATGCTATTTACTACTCGACAATGGCAGTAATAATCTAAAAAATTTATTGCCAAAAATAAAGTAAAAAAAAAGGTGAGTTTATTTGAGGTAACTCTCGAAATGTATTCTTTTTCTTTGTTTATATTATTATTATTATATTATTTGGTGAATATTTTATTCTACTTCTTTTTGTTATCTCACATGATTACGTATACAGGTGTATAGAACATTGATTTTAAAGCCTTTTAATTTTTTTTGTAATAAAGACGTTATCAATTGAATATAATTTCTTTATGCGTATATAAGTAAAGACATACGTTGATTTTTTTAAGTTTTTGAAGTTATACTTCTTTTGGCGCGTTAGGGAAAAATGATGAGAGTAAATTTTTACGATGCGCGCGCACAACATCACTAAAAACCGACACCCTGAAGTCAAGTTATAGTATAGAAGAAGTTATAGTCAACATTTTGTTTCTTTGTGTTTGTTGTTTGTATTTCTTTGTATTAAAACTTTCAATGTATTGAATACCTTTTTTATATTGTTAGTGTCTATTGTTTCTAGTTCTAGTTCTATTGTTTTTTCTGCAAACGTAGGCGAAAGATAAAATTTTTGAAAAGATTTTTATCTTGTTACGCCAAAGAAATATAACTTCTAACGCGTGTACATAAGTACACACACACATTTTTATTATTGTTTTTTAATCACATAACAGAAGTTCATTTGTTAAATATAATTTATTAACATATTAGGTTATTCCTGCTCGCTCGGTTAGGGATAAAAAAATGACAAATGGTCAAACAAATCCAAAATAGAAATAGTCTAGAAGCATCTACGGAAAGTTCCGGATAGTCATAGTTCTATGTCGATACGTTTATTGGGTTTGACGTTATCGAACCTCAAACACGCTGTATTTTGTTTTTATTAGTTATACATATATTTCACTAGCTGTCCCCCGCGGCTCCGCACGCGTTTTTTTAAATGTATTAAATAACTATGGTGTCATACTTACAAATGTTTTTGAAAAATCATTTCTGTAATGTACACACCTACTTACAATTTTACATTACGCCATCTACTGTACAAACAAACAGACAAAATATAATAATATAAATATATCGACCAAATATCAAAACCTTTTTTTTGTTATTTGTAGTTATATACATTCACCAAAAAGTTATTATTTATTTTTACATACACACACTTTATTTTTATAATACGTAATAGAATGCAAATAAAAAATTGGAAACAAAACTAACATAGAATAAACTTTTTGAATAGGAACACAAAGTAATCTTTGAAAACGTTTGCGATAGAAACTTACCACGTTACCATGGCAACGTATATAATACTAACGCTAACACGAAGCAATCAAAACGAAAAAAGTGCCCGATTTTGAAACCACACTTTATTTTTATAATACGTAATAGAAAACAAATAAAAGTAGAATAAACTTTTTGCATAGGAAAACAAAATAAACTTTGAAAATGTTTGTGATAGAAACTTACCACGTTACCATGGCAACGTATATAATACTAACGTTAACGACATCTCTTAAAAGGAAAAAATGTGCCCGATTTTGGAACATTCTTCATTGGAGCTCCGCTCCTATTGGTCTTAGCGTGATGATATATAGCCTAAAGCCTTCCTCGATAAATGAACTATCTAAAACCGAAGGATTTTCTCAAATCGGACTGGCAGTTCCTGAGATCATAGCGTTCAACCAAACAAACAAACAAACTCTTCAGCTTTATATATTAGTATAGATATAGATAACTAGACTTCTTCAGAAACAATTGCGGTTTTATTACTTATATTTTAAAACCTCAATTTTTATTGAAGAATTTATTAGCGACACTGTCTACATAGGTAGAAGCCATACAGAAAAAAACATAAAAAAGTATATTTCCTGGAATTTAGTAGGGCACCCGAGCTGACACAATTCGTCTCTGCTTGAAAATGAACAAAAAAACTCGTTTTCATATCTAACTAAATAAACAAATTGCTTAATCACGCTTCAGGAAATTCAAGAGACCATTAAAGCGTAGGTAATGTTATAAAAAATAAATTATAAATTCAGAAATTATGTTACCTACACACGCCCTCGTGTGGAACTAACCAATAAATTAAGTGCTCCGGCCAATAAATAATCAAAGTAAAATTGTATTAACGTAATCACGGCAAATGTTAAGCCACACCTTTTATTTAATAACTAGTTGGTGACCGCGACTTAGTTGACGGAAAAATGGAAATGAAAAAATGGAAAAAGGAAATATATTTTATATGAATTAATAGTGGTCTCACTGTATTTTTTTACATTGTAGTTTATTATTACTGCTTAACTCCTACAGTGTAAGCATAATCTATACATATAATAAAAATTACGTGTCTGTATGTAATATCAAAATAACATTTTTTTTAATAATTGGGTATGAAAGTATACACGCTACTGATAACAAAAATGCAATTTTTAAAATTTTTGTCGGTCCTTCTGTCTATCTGTTTGTTCCGGGTAATCTCCGAAACGGCTGGACCGATTTTGATGAGAATTTCACTTGCAGATAGCTGAAATTACAGCGGGTTACTTAGGCTATTCTAAATTAGACTAGCTGTTAACCGTGGCTTCGCCCGCAGTACTATCTTCAAAACGGTTCGACGGATTTTCACGAAACTTTTACTGGCAGTTAGCTGACCTTATAAAAAGTAATTAAAGCAACTTTAGTTTATACTAGCTGTTAACCGTGACTTTGCCCGCTGTGTTATCTCCAAAACAGTTCGATCGATCTTCACATAATTTTCACTGGCAGATAGCTGATCTTATAAAAAGTAATTTAAGCAATTTTAGTTTATACTAGCTATTAACTGTGGCTTCGCTCACAGTGCTATTTTCAAAACGGTTCGATCGATCTTCACATAACTTTGACTGGTAGATAGCTGATCTTATATAAAGTAATTCAAGCAATCTTAGTTTATACTAGCTATTAACCGTGGCTTCGCCCGCTGTGCTATCTCCAAAACAGGTCGATCGATCTTCACATAATTTTCACTGGCAGATAGCTGATCTCTTCTCTGTGCTCTTTGTATTTATATATCTAATGTGCACGTTACATGTTACTTTTAGTGGCGTGCGCGTCGTACTTACAATTGTCTTTAAATAACGTTTATAATTCTTTAATACGATTAAAAAAAAACGCGTGTGGAGCTGCGGGTACAGCTAGTCTATACATATAATAAAAATTAGTGTCTGTATGTAATATCAAAATAACATTTTTTTTAATAATTGGGTATGAAAGTATACACGCTACTAATAACAAAAATGCAATTTTTAAAATTTTTGTTGGTTCTTCTGTCTATCTGTTTGTTCCGGGTAATCTCCGAAACGGCTGGGCCGATTTTGACAGGAATTTCACTGGAAGGCAGCTAAAATTACATCGGTTTACTTAGGCTACTCTAATTTAAACTAGCTGTTAACCGCGGCTTTGTCTGCGGTGCTATCTCCAAAACGGTTGATCTTCACGAGATTTTCACTGGCAGATAGCTGATCTTATAAAAAGTAATTTAAGTAATTTTAATTTATACTAACTTTTAACCGTAGCTTCGCCCGCAGTGCTATCACCAAAACGGTTTGACCGATTTTCATTACCTTTACATTACATAATTCACAAATTACAGCGCTTTCGTCTAGGTACATAACTTAGCGACCATAGTAACATATAAGAATATTGTATCGATGTACTGCTAAACAGTACTGCGGGGTGGTAGGGTGTCTGTACCCGACTGGATCGCGACCACCGTACACCAGGTGGAACACCCGCCATAGTGGCACGTTTGGGCGTGTCGCGTTCCGGGATCAGCCGGTGTATATCCAGTAACCAGGGGGGGGGGGGAGGCTGTCCCTAACTGGGACGCTTTCAGGCCGGCATGACAGCGGCGACCGGCGATGGATAGTATGTCTTTCGGTGGTCGCCATTGTTTTTGGATTGTACTGTGCTTACCATCAGGCACAGTACAGTCACTTTGCCGAGCTACAATAAAAAAAAAAAAAAAAAAAAACAGATATAAAGTTTTATATCTTGATTTATATTTATGCAAAATTTCAAGGCGTCAGCTCACTCATTGTTTACAATTCAACATTATAATTATTAACAGTAATTTTGAAGATAGAAGGGGTCTTTCTAAAAATATATTAGACCGTAAACGTATTACTTATTGACATATTATATCATCATAATAACATCTTTAATTTATTGTTTCATTAATTCCTTATACAGTGTAAGTGAGCACTAAGATTTATATGGTGGGTTAAATTGTAATTTTAATGACGACGCGACTTATGTACGAGAGGAGAGTATATAAGTAAATAAACTATATACATTCATATGTCACTATCGGATATTAGTCACAGTTTTTTAATTTAGGTTCCACGCGGACGGAGTCGTGGGCACAGCTAGTATCATATACATAAACAATGTTTAATTACATAGTTCACATCATTTCATTTGAAAAAATATTTTTCATCCCATATGAAAATGATAATGATACGAATATATCATTGTAAAGGGACTATTATCAGACTAACTATAGTTTCACGAGTTCCAACCGAATCTTAAAAACAAAAGCCATCCAATTAGCTTACATATCCGACTTGTGGAAACGAACTAAAAGAATTGCACTCGCAAACTAGGGGTAAGCCCGTATAGGGGTGTGCGGGGGTGGCAAGAACAAAAATAGGGTGCTAAGAGCCACAGCCGCCATCTTTGCGAGCGTCAACCCGGGGCGGCCGTGTGGATTTTTACGCCGAATTTTTTTTTCTATTTCAGTGAATGAACGGATTGCGCGGTATTCTTTTAAATAAATTGGATGAATCTTCTATTTTGTGTGTGTTTTTTTTGTATTAGACTAATCCATGAGTAATTCTAATATATATTCCTACCTGAAATAATCTGTAATCATACAATTTGTACTCGATATATACTTATTAAAGCCTAGATGAAAATGTGAGTTTGTTTGCTATGCTGTGACATCGTAAATACCAAACCGATAATCATAAAATTTAGCATTGAGTACAGTTCATCTAGAAAATAGTACTTTTCCCTATCTATCATCCTAAATGCGAGCAAAACCGCGGACAAAAGCTAACACTAATATAGTGTGTAAGTACCACAATCTGATGATGGTGATAAAATCTATAAACGGTTTGATTGCGACAGCATGACCTTCACTTCTCTTTGTAACGTAACTATGCCGATACCTTTATTACGTATTTCACAAAAGAAACCCGACAACAGAAATTGATAACTGCAAGATGGTAAATGCCCATTACGTATGTCATTAACCAATAGCGATGGCAGTGCCTTCTATATATACATAACTAGAATTTTCCTACAAATTTCCTACTCTTTTTAACTTGCACTAATATATTGTTTTGAATGCTCTTACCGGATACATAAGGTGCTGTTCTGAAATGACATCTGTAATAAGCATTAGAATTAATACGTTTTGACCTTGACCTTAAGCCTATTAGGGTTAAGTTATTAAAGTTAGCTATTATTAACCAAAATTCTATTTAGTGGGAATATGAGTTTTTTTTCTCGAACTAGCTACTATACGCTATTGGCCTAGCAAGGTCTTAACCGCTGTACCGGACTACTAGGGATATAAGTTTCTAAACAGAACATGGATTTTATTGAGTACAACCCTCACCAAACTTTTTTTTTCGAACTGACCATTCTGTTGGCCTGACAGGCTTCTACAGCTTCCCCGGACTACATAGGGATATAGGTTTCTAAATTGAACATGGATTGTACTACTGACTACGTTATTTGCCTTTTTACAGCTTCACCGGACTTCTTCACCAAACTTCTTGACCGCTCTAAATTTAAATTTAGGTGATTATAAAACGAAAAATAAATTGTAAATGTAATGTAATGTAACATACGTGTTTATTATATGTAATTTATACAAATCTAAATTCTTGTTATAATCTTATAATATTTGTTATAATTTTTAGCATTAAACTATTCAACTGTATTATGAACTTAAAGCTATATTCATAACGGCCAAAAATATTGACAAGGACTGTGAATTATATATTATATCTAGGTAATAAAGCCACGAAACGATGATGGCTTAGTTCATAGGGTCAATGGACAAAGCGTCGATGGACGTAGGTTCTAGTCCTTGCAACTGAATCGAAGCATCCGGTGAAGGGAAACATTGTGATGAAACCATCTCACGATGTTAAGATTTATTCTAAGTTCGTCTGTCTAGCTACCATCCTCAAGTTGAGCAACCGTCGCCAAGCACCTGTTGGTGTGTTAGGTTTAGCGTATTTGCCATCTTAGATCATATAGCCCTTTAACATCAGATGAGGATGTGGTCACACACTAAAACTATAAAACATAGAAAAAAACACTCAAACGTAGCATAAAATCAATATTTATAAAGCTACTAAGTGACCTGGCCACGCGTTACTGTGGCTCAATTATTGAAAAAAAAAAACAAAATTAAAACGTGGTGTCATCTATGAGATATATATAACAGTCGATTCTACAGTTTTCTGCTAACAAACTAATTTGAAGCGCCATCTGTTCACGACTGCTGAAACTTACAGTCAATAACAATAATTAACATTGACAAAAATGTAATTTTTGTTTAAAATATTGAGGCTATTCATCGAAATATAAATTATCCTATCTCTCAAGTTGGGCCAAACTATAAATGCCAACTTTCATGAAGATTGGTTGACTAGTTTCGGAGTTCATCGTTGACAAGCATCGTGACATAGAATTTTTATATATTGAGATATTGAATGACATTTATCAACAGTCTTTCAGCTTGAAGTTTATAGATAGATAAATGGGCGACACAAAACCATAGTAACAATTTGCTAAGATTTCAACATGATACCATAAAGAACATCATCGCTTCAAAAAGGATTCGAGATCATTAACATAAAAATGAGTCTTAAAAATGAACGATGAAGTTTTATCTGTGGGTAATAAAAAAAAGTATATCTATTAGTTACTTTACATTGAATAACTTATCAATATTTCTGTGAATTTTCTGTTCTGAACATTATCACGATAAAAAAGAGATGGATGTCACATTCCATTTTTCTGCTTATCTATGGTCACTTTAAATGGGAGACAGTACTCGCGCAAGTTGTTTGAGAATAATAAAGATTTTGCTTCTCACTTGTTTGGACGCACTTATCTCTGAAGTTGTCAGTCAGATTTCAAAATTATTTCTGCCTTTTGCAGTATATTTTTTGAGGACGATTATAGGTTGTCTAATATCGGCCTGTAAACATTAGGCGAGGAGCAATAATCGTACTAATTGTACACGTAATACGCGTAATCTTAGCAATATCGTGGGTGGCCCATATAATGCAATGTGAGTTATCCGGGGCTGAGAACGGGAAAATTGAGAATGAAACTACAGGGTACAATTAGTGCCCTATAAGACAGATTTAATATTACTGAAAATAAGTATTAGAGAATATGAAGCCATAAATAATTTATTAAGGTGTACATAACAGAACAAAAAAATAACATAGTTATTCAATTCACGTTTTGAATCTGACTAATACTGTAACATACACTAAAAAGTTCTGGTCATTGGTATTTTAAAACCAAATTCTACCTACAATAATGTCCAATACTTTTAAAGGATATATTGAAATCATATAAAAATATTTATCACAAACTTAGTAAAATACACGAAACGTATGAAAATAACATTAAATAGGGATAAACATTCTCTAGAAAAAGATTAAGAACATTTTTTTCAACTAAAACGATACAAGTCGAAATTATAATTTCATGCTAATCCGCCGAGTTGACTACCCCTCGTGTTTCGATGTGAACACAGCACGAGTACCGCAAGGCGCGCTGGGGGCACGTTCGTTCACCCTCGGGGGGCGGCGACCGACGGAAAGACACACCCCTGCGGTTCGAGGTACGGTACAGGAGCAAATTATTGATTTTACAACAACGCTGTTAATATCTGATAAATAAATTATATCACAATAATTTGTACGGATAATATTCGTCACAACTTTTTAATACTTACAGAAGCTTAAGCTTATCGATGATTTAATGTATTCATATTTCACACATTAATTAGTATTTAACCACTTAACTAGAAGGGTAAATTTCTAACATAGTAACGAATAAATTTACCTATTGAAGTTTCTTTTGTATAAAGACTTTACTGAAAGGAAACAGAGTAATTACACTTTAGCTAAGGAAAAAGAATCAAAGATCTTTTCTACTTTCTTTTTCTTTATTTTGCTCATTACCGTAATATAAATTACAAATAACGATTGGTTATCGTTAACGTGGAATCAGTTATTCTAATTAAAATTAATACTTCCTTTATATGAAATAATATGTTAACTGTGTGCATTAAAACTGTTACGTATACGTGGTTTGTCTATTTTTTAACTTTACATAGTTGAATTCTTTTTCCACTCACATACTATTTGATAAAACTTACATTTTTGATTCTATCGTAAATTTAATATTTTGGGGAGTTAAAGTATAACTAACTCATTATTTACATTGATTTAATATTGTTACTTCGTAATTTATTATAGGTAAAGAAATAAACGCTAATTGTTTTATCACCTTGTTAATCATGTTACTTTGGTAATCATTTTACTGATTATTTAACAAAATTATATTGTCTTTCAAATTAAGCCAAGCAAAGCCGCCGACTTAAATAAGTTCAACACTCCTACAACACCGCGAGCCTTCCTTGCGACCCGAACACGGGGGCCACTCGCGATTTCTTTCTCTTATTTCCCGGCTTTTTTCAGACGCCATTTTTACGGCGCATGCGCGTCACCCGCCGTCTCCAACGCAACATCGAATACCATCGATTATTCGGCAGAAGAGTAAATAAAAATGGGGTACGCGTGTGTTGCCACCCCCGCTTGTAGGTTATTTTTATAGGGGACGATTCTCGGGTTTTTTTCTTGCAGGTATTTAGTGGATGGTTACTTTTTATTGGCTGTGATTTGTATTACTTAAATATTTGTAGGATGGTATCCAGTGTTTTTATTTTTTTGTTTCAATCGTCACGGTTTACGGCAATAAATCGATTTATAGGTAATTTGTTATTTGTTACGACGTGATCTTAGGAAAGAATATGTCTCTCAAATATTTATAATAATACGTGCTTGACGACATATTTTGAAGACTGTATATACCCCGATGAAAATTAAAAACGCCCTACCATTCTACTATAATTTTGTCATGCTGTGGTTTTTCATAGAAGCTGAGCATTATTGTAAGACTTAAACCTACTTAATCGTACTAAGTGCCTAATTTTGTAAAGAATAATTTAGGCAAAGAAAAATAATAGTTTATTGTGAAAGTGTTACAATGAATAAAAGATATAAAAAGATATATGTACAGAAAACAAAATTAATAACTAAAAAACATGTTATAAATAGTGCCCTTCAAAGAAAGAAGGGCGCAACTTTTTTTTTTCAATATTGCACTTTATATTATATAGACTAGCTGTGCCCGCGAATTCGTCCGCGTGGAATTTTATGTAAAAAAACAGTGATTAATAAAGTCATCTGAACGTTTACGTTCATTTATTTTTCTCTGACACATAAGTCGTGTCGTCATTAAAATTACAATAACTTTTAAAATATGCTTTATAATTTTCGTAACGAGGTTTTATCATAAGCGCAGTATTTTCGCAGTGATGCGTGTTCAAAAGAACAGACAAACATATATAGACAGACAGACATACATTTGTAAAAATGATTGAAATGTTAATGTTGATATTACTTATTCCCAGACACTTGCAACATTTTTTTTACAAAAATCTAAAAATACAGACACGACAGATTTACATTCTTTATTATATGTATAGATAGAAGATATTGGAAATCGGGAAAGAAGTGCATTTAAGAGTGATGTTCGTTCACCTATAAGCTTATGTTTTCAAATTATATTCAAAATACGAGGTACACGTACAATCCTTGCCAATCTTTTACGGCCGCTCTGAATACAGCCTTGGTTCGGGCTTGCGTGTAAAATAGTCAAGAGTTTTATACAAAACAAAGTTAAAATATTACTATAGAGATCTAAAGTGGCATTTATTTATATTTGTCTCGATGTTATTCATATAATATAATGTATAATTGGAGCTAATTTTGTGTCCTCTGCAACTATTTTTAGAGCGGTCAAAAAGTTTGGCGACTTCGCTAAAGACGTAAGCTAGAAACTTTTCTCAAATTTATATTTTAGCTAGATGCGTCCCTTTTCTTATGGCGGCAAAATTTCGTGTAAACGATTTCTACCTCTGACTTTGTCGGCGAACGTAATAATAAATACAACAACACGAAGTTACTTTTTACGTCGCTGAGGGGTAGCGAAGACTTTATATGGGAGTCGCAAGGAAACACGAAACCTTAGCAACTAATAAAGAAAAAACATAAGAAAATTCTAAAAAAATAATTTTACTAAGAAAATGTAATTAAATGCGATTCATGCATAGATACATACAAATCAACAAAATTAAAAAGAAAATCTCTGATTCATATTATTTCATTGATTTAATATGTATTTAACTGGTACTTCATCATGAAAATAAAAATATACGGATTTGATATTGGTAACATAAAATACCGGCTAGAAACAGCGGAAGTTATGAGGTCTCGAAATAATTATACATGCTAAGGGATTCGTGTCATGAAAAAGTTTAAACACACTGCCTTATATCACGGAAGTTCATATACTACTATAATGTAACCATCGTCACCTATTTGTGGATATAACAAAATTATAATTATTTACGATTGTTTTTAATAGTCAGAAGAGCGATTCCTTTAAACTTAACGATGTTATAATACAAATAGGGATGCTTTAAATCGTCTACTAGCAATATCCGGTTCGCACAAACATCAAAACGGTTATTGCTGGTAGTGACGTAGACGAGTGCTTCCGGTTTTTAGTACAAAACATACCGTTGGGCGTATTTTGAGTTTTAAAATTGGAAGTTTAAAGTTAGTAAAGTTTAAATCTATAAATAAATCGGTCATGAGGAACCGGTTAAGTACATCCTCCTATTCTGTTTCTTAGACAACGTTCTGTTTGTTTTTGTAGTTATGGATCAGATTTAGTGTTATAGAAAAAACCTTTAAAAGAGTTCTTCTTTCCTCCTTAATATTGAAACTTGAAAAATCAATAGATTATCGTTGATTGTCGACCACTTGTCTACTCGTATATACATATAAATAAGAAGTGGGGAAACAGTTCAGAACATGCAATCGGCTGAGTGCCTTAAGCGCTCGCCTTAGTAATCCGGTGAAGCTGTTAAGACCTTGCTAGGTGAATAGCGTAGTCAGTTTGAAAAAAAAACGTTCAGAACATCTCCTTCCTCTGCTTGTCAGCCGATCGTCTTCAATCTTTTTTTGTTTTGTAGCTGTTAACAAACTTTAGTGAAGTCAATTAAAAATTGAAAAAAGTTCTTTTTTCGGCATGGTCTAAGTACTAAGTACTGGATTAGCACTCGTGTATATTAATCCATTCATTAAGTCTCTAAATAGAAAATTATAATTGATTAACATACAGAATTGTAATATTTTTCAAAATTTAAATTAAAAGAGGAACAAATATCTAGCAATACCTTAGCAGCTTAAGAAGTGGTTATTTTTTATACTTTAGTGTTTGACCACAATTTTACCTGCTTTAAGAAATGTTTTTCATTCGATTTCCCTTTATTAAGAAATCACACTCCTGTCAAACACAAAATACATGTTTCAATTCGTGAGACACACATGTGTACCGGCATGTGCTTATATTTATGAATAGCTGATTTAACTTAGCTTAGACAGATTCGCGGTGTTGTATCCAAGGCCATAGCCCAAGCCGAAGTTGGACCACTCTGGCACCGTTGAGCTTGTTGCAAAGCAGCGAAGTGCCTTAAGCGCTCGCCTTAGTAGTCCGGTGAAGCTATTAAGGGCAATCAGGCCAATAGCGTAGTCAATTCGAAAAAAATATAGGTACTCTTCATAAATGAAATACAAATAAACATAAAGAACGATAGAAAATACTGAAAATTTAAAATATTAACAACAATATTTTTGAACAGCCTCGTTAATCTATTTATGGTAAAATTCAAAATACGCCAAAATGATTTTATAAGAAATAATTTTAATCAACCGCACCCTATTATTAACAGTGGAATAGACATCAAAGGAGGTGATTTTAAAACAATTTTCCTTCCAAACGAAAAGGGTGTTCTTACAGTACCTATTCGATAATTTCCATTTTAAAAATTAATGAAGCAACTTAACGTAGTAAACTCTCTTATAACTTATGTCGCTTTGCGATCACGTATCTATAACTAATTTAACCGTGTTAATACCTAGTCCGGTGAAGCTGTGAAGGCCAATGAGGACAGTAGCGTTAGTCGGATTGAAAGAAAACTAGATCGAAAAAAAAAACTGTGTAATTAAGCCGACGGCTTTTTCGATATAAACAATATGATAGAAGTCTGCCGTTGTGTGTACATGCCACAAAAGCTAGTAGATAGATAACTATTTTTTTAAGACATGACTTATTTCAGGTTTTTTTTTAATATAAATAGACAGTTTTATTTTTTTGAAGTGAAAACTTCTATCGGTGCGTTAAGCGGTATTTTTGTGGCACGAGATTTTTTTAAATAAGATACCGATGACCTCGACATGACCGTGATGTATTACGCTTACACCAGAATAGCGACGCGTAGTATAGCGACCTGTGTACATACATGTAGTAATAATATTTTGCAGCTCATATTATGCTTAATTGATTAATAAACTTTATAAAATTAATTATTGCTCCGTGTGCCAATAAATGTGAAAATCAGACTAATATTAATAATTTTAAAATACAAATTCTAAAATTAAAAAAAATTACATTAATATTAATTTAAAGATTCAAAGGAGAACTCAGTTACTCCATGGCTTTGAATTTTCACTTCAGTCGACAGTCCTTTTTTTTTTCATATTAATGGAGGCAACGAACAGGCGGGTCACCTGATGTTAAGTGATCACCGCCGTCCATAAAAACTAGTAACATCAGGGGAGTCGCAAGTGCGTTGCCAGCCTGTGTTTGGGAGTAAGGGGAGGGGAGGGATAGGGAGGGGAGAGGAGGTAAGGGGAGGTAGGCTTCCGACGCTCTCACTGACCGAAAGAAACGCAATAATGCAAATACTGTTACTTCACGTCGATTTTCTGTGAGAGGGTGATACTACCCCTGGCGAGCCGACTCATTCATGCTGAAACCAGTAATAGCTTCAGCGTGGTTCTACCACCTACAAAAGTCCACCAGTCCTTACGACTGCCTCGACTTTTTTCTGCGTGTTATATCTATAGTGCTAACATAATACAAAACTGGCACTTTATTAATGTTTCTGTTTCCAAAAATAACTGAATTTATTCATTATGAATTATATTTTTTCTAAAATCGTAAACAAAATTTTGCCAAAGAAATCATATACTTTCATACTTATTAAATCCTATGCTTCTAAATGCATTCTCGTTATGTCAAAAACCCACCGAAAAAGAAAATTTGAGTATCCCCTTCATCTCCCTCGCACAAGGTCCCTTGTGTACCAACTCTTTCTTTATTAACAGGATCCTTTACTATGATTAACAAGTTTTGGTATTTGAAAATTCTTCGTGCTTTTGGAACGTTTCGAACGCTACCGCGTTTTAACGCCTCCAAGTTTTGAACTTATTAAAACTATCAGAGGTTAGCGTGTTCGGATACTATACCGATTGTTGCAGATTCGAATCCTTGCGAATGAGCAGGACCTTTTGGCGAAGGAAAACATAGTGATGTAAGTTTAGCGTGGTGGTAGGACTTTGTCATAGTCTGTGTTTGGCTAGATACCATCCCCAAATTGAAAAACTGTCGCTAAGCATTTATATGTGTGTTCCGGTAGAAGCAATTAAAAGCTAGTTCTCCGCTTGCCACTAGGTTTAGCATGCTTACCATCTTAAACCATTGTTATTTAAGATCAGGTTTAGATTGTGGTCTAAAACCTACATATAGTGTAAGAAAATATGGTTCTAGAGAGTCGATTGCGGAGAAAAAGAGGACAGTAAATTTTTAAATAGAAAGTCATATCATTCGCAAAATCACAAAAACTCAATGATTATATTATTACCAAGTAAAAACAAATATCTCGTTCGCAGATGTGCCAATAACGGGCAATGTTAATTAGAATGCCGCAGATTCAATCCAACAAACACTTTTCAAGATACCTCAAAATTCTCATAACATTAGATACTTATTATCTCTATATTTAAACAATATAAATCGAAATTCAGACTAAAACTTTGATTAAAACTAACTAAACGTGAGATTGTAGACAAGTGCTAAAATGGATAAAATTTGTGTATACATTACAATATCAAAGATTAAGTCTATCCTGTATATGGTCGAAATGCGTCATCCCGGTTATATTACTGATTCGTTAATGTAGTTTTAGTCATGCCGTTTATATCAATGTAGAGTATATATCCATAATCTTAAATTTCTACGAAGTCACATTAAAGAGAAAAATGATTAGCCTGAAAATTACATTCTCTGATATTATTAATTAAATGAATAGGATCTTTATATAATATTAATATTTGGGAATTTCTTGTTAAGCTATAAAACTGTAATCTAATTAGGTAATTAATTATATAAATAAACTAGCGGACCGGGCGGACGTTGTCCTGCCTTGAAAACAAAAAAAATCCTAAAAGTCGATCGCAGCGCCACCTGCCGGGTCCAATTGTGAATCTAAACCATTCTCGAATCTCCACGAACACACACACAAAATTTCATCAAAATCGGTCCAGTCGTTGGGGGGGGTTCAGCCAAAACACACACAAAAAAAAAAAAAATATATTTAATGCAAACTCAAAATTGTCATACAAACTATACACGTGTTAGTTAAATTAGGTAACTTTGTTGTCACGAACATTTAATTCATTGCTTTATTGCATAACGTGTATTTCGAGAATAATCCTGTAGTTTCAGTCTGAGGTTCTGGATTCATGATGGAGTTTATAAAAAAATCATCGTCCGCGACAATAAATCGATTAAATGAATGAAAGTATTAAAACATTCCGTCCGCAGTATAAAGAAACCCTACATGCACATGTCTTGTTTTTTTTCGGAGAACGCTCAACCCTGTGTATAACGGAGCTGAGTGCGCAGAATGATTACCGGTAGTAATTTTTTATAAAATTTGGTAGACTTCTCTATTTCACATTGCTTTATTAGTAAAATGAACATATCTCTCAGTAATAAATAACGTAATACATGAAGTATTTACTTTTAAAATCCTTATTTATTTCACAAAAGCAAATCGACGACAAAAATACCTAAATATCGGTTTCAATATGTTAATTTACATTTTGAGTCAAAGTTTGAAGTTTAGGCTCATGTTTGCCCCGATCTTTGTGTTGCTCCTGAGTAGGGTCATCACAGTATTTCTTCCTTTGTGGCCTGAAACTGAAATTTGGCTCAATGTTTTACGACTGGTCGCCTGCCTTTATCAACCCTCCTTCTTAATTGTTGTACCTTGGCCATAACTACATAAGTAAGGTTTTTGGCGGGATTTTAGTCGCGTGTAGTGGATTTTATATTTTATTCATAATTTTGTGTTATTTGACTCTATATTTTGTAAAATTGGTGGTGTTTTACGTACGTAATACGTTTACGTAATATAGTTCAGTTATTGTGCATAAGTGAAGTGAATGGAAAATAATACCACACAACATGAATTTTGAGATACCACAAAAATTCCCTTAAAAGTTCTAACAAGGGAGCCACCATCTTGTTGGAACATTGAAATAATCTCACGACACTTATAACATTATTAACTAGTCGACAATGGCGGTAAAAATTTGGAAGATTGGTAGCCAAAAATACATAAGTAGTCATTATCAACCCCTTTACGATCATACATTTCTGCATTGGAAGTGTAGACATATTAGTGTAATTCGTTTTGAACGGTTATTTTTTTTTTTGCTCTTGCAGCAAAATATTATTCTAAACAGGAATGCTTGGACATTTAAGCCCTTAGTTTTAATTGTAACCATTTTTAATTTATTATAAAGACTTTTTTAATTAAAACAAGTAGGATATTTAAGTGTTATTTTCTTCAATTTTCTAAGTTATAACTTAGCGACATTTAATAGTATTGTAATAGACTTAGCCCAGTTTGTAGAAAATAAGAATTTCTTTGAAAGTACTTACAGTAGAAATCTATAATTATAATGTTACATCGTTTGTCGCTTTTTGTTGGTCACTTAAATTATGTTAAACTAAATAATATTGAGTTACCCACTAAGTAACACCAGTAGTACGATGGGTATTTTATGCCTTACAGTAATTATTTATACATTCGTGTTCACCTGCCGTCGTATTGACATAAATTTATAAAAACGTGTTAAAACACCCGCGATGTCGAATTCCGATAATGTTACCAAAATTGGTGATGACCATTAATTATATATAGCGATAATAATTAGTGGGGAAATGTTAAAAATGTTTACATATTCTCTATGGTCGATGTTATAATGTTTATGGCAACGGTAAATTAACGGGAGGTGTAGGTACACCCTAATAATGTTACGGTTAATTAATTGTAAATGAGAAAGTTTGATTAAATGATAACTTCATTACATAGTATAAAACAAAGTCCTCTACCGCGTCTGTCTATCTGTCTGTTCGCGATAAACTCAAAAACCACTGGACAGATTTTCATGCGGTTTTCACCAGAAGATACAGTGATTCACGAGGAAGGTTTAGGTATGCAATTTGTCAAGGTTTTTTATTATCAGGGCGGGACAACGTCCATCGGGCCCGCTAGTCTATACATATAATAAGAATGTAAATGTAACGTATCTGTACTCTTTCGATTTTCGTGAAAAAAATTGTTTCAGGTGTCTAGGAATAAGTAATAAAATACATTTCAATTATTCTTAAAAATGTCGTGTTGTAAAAATAGTAAAGATGGGTAAATAAAAAAAAGAGAATAAGAGATATTTTAAGAAAATGTTTTTTATAAAAGGAAGAAGGGGGGAAGAGGGAGAAAAGAAAAGGATAAATAAAAGGATGGACGGAGGGGTAAAATAGAAAAAAGAAAGGAGGAGGAAAAGGGGGGAGAGATAAATTTTTTAAAGGGGGAAAAAAAAATGTCTGTCTGTCTGTTTGTATGAACACGCATCACTGCTAAAATACTACGTTCACGATAAAACAATTTCAAGAAAATCAACAGTTATTGTAATTTTAATAACGACGCGTCTTAAGTGCGCGAGAAAAGTAGATAATAATTAGACTTAATACGAGTACATTCAGATGACTTTATTACTAACTGTTTTGTACATCAGGTTTCACACGGACGAAGTCTCGGGCACAGCTAGTTGAGAAATACGACAAAAAACAACGGTAGACCTCTGTCATTGTATTAACATAGAAAATATTGCATATTAGGTCAATGAATGAATTTAAATTAGTGCCAGGTGTCCATCAGCATTCACAAAATAAAAACTAACAACCTATTGTCCAATCACGCTGTACTAAGCGCAAAAAAGTACAAATTGAATTAACCCTTTAGAAACATCAAAATATATAGACGTAACATGCAAAACTGCATATCGAAACGTAATTTTAAGTTAGCCGGTTTATACGGTCGAGCGGACCGAACCCCCGGGTCATAATCCAAGTATTGACACAAGAACAATGATGAGGCCGAAAGCTCGCCGTCTGTTCATAAACAAAAGGTGGTCAGGTAGACAGCTGCTTGCAGATTTCAATGCATATTTAATTCGGCCGGTTCGCCCTGACCTTCGTCTGTCGTGATGAATGGGGAAATAACCCTTCCTCGTACTCTTTTGTCTATGTTAACTTGTATACCGAAAATGTAAATGTTTGATAGCAGATTTTTTTTTTATTGTGGGACGGCATAATGACTGCACTACGCTTGGTGGTATGTAACACACTATCCATCGCCGGTCGCCGCTGTCACGCCGGCCCGCGAAAACCTAAAATATGCACAGGTTGATCCCGAAACGCGACCCGCAGAAGCGAATCACTATGACGGGCTTTATCGCCATATACATGGTGGTTGCGACACAGTCAGGCTGTAAAACCCTACCACCCCGCTTTCGCCATTGCCTCATTCGTTATTCAGAAGGGTGTACCACGTGCAGGTGAGGTTGGCTTGGGTATCTCAAGCCTTATGATGTTATTCGACTCCCCTTACACCCTATACTTTATAAGTATCAGCGTTTGAAATCGTAAAGCTAAAAGATCCTATCAGACTTCGTAACTATATATAATAACCATAAACGTATAGTGGTACAACAAAATAATCCCAAGGAAGGTTGATGCAAGCAGGCTGCCGATCATAAAAATTAAGCCAAATCATACACTACAACATGACAAACATGTTGTACCGACCCTACTTAGGTGGGATAAGTGTAAGAAGAAGGTATTAACGTTTGACCAGAATCACATCTCATCTTAAATAACGACGTGATCTAAGATTGTCAATACGCCAAACCTAGAAGGGGCTGGCTGTTAAATGCAGCTGCCGGAATACACCAACAGGTGCTTAGTGAGAGATAATCAACTTGATGGACTTAGAAAAACCCCTACCACAATGCTAGGGTCTCATTACGATGATTTCCTTCAACGGAAGCTCACGACTCAGCTGCAAGGATTCAAACCTACGTCCATCGACGCTGTGTCCGAACACGCTATCGACTAAGTCATCATATGAAACATAACGGTTAGTTTTTTAAAGCAAATGTTTACCAAACATAAATCGAACTCTGATTTAAAGTAAGTAGAATATTTATTACTAATGTTTGCTCGCTGCTTCGTTCGACTTGACCTGATCTATCCCTCGGAAGTAGTACGTTTTTTTCTGGATAAAACGTACCCGATGTCCTTTTTTCTACTCCTAGCAATGTGTATGCAAAACTTCATAATGATCGGTTGAGTAGTTAAGACGTAAAACCGCAATAAACAGACAGACTCACATTCGCATTAGTAATTATATAGCGGAAATACAGTTGAAAGGTATTCAGAAAAGGATATAGGGTACCCTTCATCCAGAAGAAGGCAAAGTTCCTGAAGCATATGTCAAAAAACTACATTAAGTTACATTGACTCAAGCGAAGTCGTGTGCAAAAGTTAGTAGTAGATTAACACGGTACGGGTATATCAAGAAGCGATTAGAGATAAGCAGAAAACTGGTGAATATAAAGCTGGACGAATATAACAGTAGAGCTTCTCGACCGCAGGAGATATAGGCGGATTGTGTACCGAAAGAAAGATTTGTCTATTAAAAATGTGAACTCTAAATAGATAGCTGACAGAGGAGAATGGAAATAAAAAACTTGTAGTACCGATCCTATGTGGGTTGAATATTGCCAAGAATTTTTTGAGGACTAGTTCCTGAGATTAGCGTGTCCAACCAAAGAAACAAACTCTCCAACTTTATAATAGTTGTATAGATTACTATTCTTCTCTCGTACTTGCAGTCCGGTAAAGCTGTTAAGATCTTGGTAGGACAATAGCGTAGTCAGTTTGAGAAAAAAAAATCTGTCGTACTAACTCGAGCCATCATTCAAATTACATTAACTTTTGATAGAGTGGACCGATTGTAATGAAACAAAGACTAAGTTATTCTCGAAGATATGTTTTATGTTTTTCTTTGTGAGGTTTTATTGTGAACTCCGTACTTTAGCAGTGATGGGTGTTCATACAAACAGACAGACATTTCTAAAAATGATTGAAATGTATTTACTCTATTACTTATTCCTAGACACCTACAACCATTTTTTCACTAAACTCGAAAAAGTACAGACACGTTAGATTTACTTAGATTTATTTAGATAGTTTGATATTGAGTGAAGAATATTGAAAATTTGATGATATATTGATTTGATTGTTGAAAATCGTAAATAAGTCCAATGTGAGGTAACTGTAATGCATTCTAACCAGCCTCGTTTTATACATAAAGCGATGATAATACTGCCTTGGAAATGACAAGGAAATGCCAAACTGTGGTAGCTTACTTTTCTGGTGACAAGGGGTTATAGTGTGACGATTATCATGAAGTACTTAACAGTAATTTTGACGACTGAATGTATATAATAATTTAATATCGTTTCTCATATGTACATCAAGATATAAAAATATATTTAGAAAATGAAAATTGATTGTCCTTTGTGAAATTGTAAACGAAATTATAGAACGAACAAATACATTAAGTTAATATTATTTTAGCGCCATCTATTTGTAGAATGAAAATATTCATCATATTAATTGCCACCACACCACACGACAGCTATGCGTAATTTGATACATACACACTAGATGGCGCAATTTCAATAACACAAATGTATGTTGAATAATATTATAATTAACTCTCAGCTTATTTATACATGTGTGAAGATTAATTGTTCATATAAATAATACAAATGCTCATAATCTTCATATAATATGTATATATATATATTTATAACTAAATTTCAATAACATCTTCGCTATTAAACTTCGCCTGTTCGCTTTCAAATACTACATTTTCTCGTATCATCCATCTTCGCCTATACAATATGGGTAGTACTGATCTGTAGTGAAATAGAAAATACCATGTCAGATTTTATTAATTTTCGGGCCTAGAAGATTAGTCACCAAATTTCCATAGCAAATTTTATTTCTTGCTTCTTGAATGGCGCCACACTGCATAGCTATAAAGGTATTAGGATGTTTCAAAGCCGAAATCTATAAGGGAAAAGCTTTGAGATGGCTGCAAAGGCATGCATGGTATATGAAACAAATCACTTGGTACTCCCCGCCATTTACAGAGAAATCCAATACCATATCCATCAATATTCGTGTGAACAACTGCAACGAAATCAGCATCGGACCTATCATGCCTCTCTTGTGGCCCTAGTTTCCTAAAACAGGGTCCAGAAAGGTCTAGGCTAATGATATGAGATATATTCTTGCCGGTCAAGGTTCTGTAGTTTTTCGCTATAAAACTTATTCCATGTCCATGTCCACCTAGGCTATAAGTAGAAATCCATAGTTCAATATATTGCAATAGCATTTTTCAGGTACAGATTATCTGTCGACGTTTTCCTTCACCACCAGTCGATAATATTATAATTACTGCCATCTAGTAATGCTACTACTAAGTTAATAACAAATTTGTAAATCACAAATGGAACAGTTTTTAAGCAAATCTAACAGATGGCAGTAAAACATTTTTATAATAAGAGGCTCTTAACGAAAAAGTATAAAATGAATGATGTATGTAGTCCGATGAAGCTGTTAAGTCCTTGCCAGGTCAATAGCGAATTCAGTTCGAAAAATAAAAAAAATATAAAATGACGTAGTTAAACATTTTTAGAACATAAATGTGTTAAAAAAATCTAGTTTTATTTTTGTTGTAATTCTCGAGTATGTCATCCTCTTGAAGACTGGCTAAACGTTTGAATTTATTGTAAACTAGCTGTACCCGTAGCTCCGCCCGCGTTTTTTTTAATTGTATTAAAGAAATATAAAATTGTGAGACCATGTACAATTATATAAATGCTCTTCAAAAGTAATTGTAAGTACGCGACACGCACGCTACTTACAGTACCATGTAACGTATACATTAGATATATAAATACTAACAGTGTATCAAATTAGGTTTATCATCAGCAACATATTTAGAACTTTAACCCACCATATAACTACCTCAGTGCTCACATACACTGTATAAGGAACTAATGAAACAATGACTTAAAGATATAATATGCCCATATTGTCAATAAGCAATACGTTTATGGTCTAATATCTTATTAGAAAGACCCCTTCTATCTTCAAAATTATTATTAATAGTTATAATGTTGAATTATAAACAATGAATGAACTGACGTCTTGAAATCTTGCATAAATATAAATCAAGATATAAAACTATATCTGTCTAAGCAGTTTTTAATATTTGACAATTTAAATAGTGCTCATTGAACTCAATACAATATTCTTATATGTTACTATGCTTACTGAGTTACCTATGGAAAAGAAAGTGCGATAAATAAAACAAAATGGCCGCCAAAATTACCAAAAAGACAATATAATTCAGAATACATACATAGATACACATATATGAATTTCGATTATATTTATTCTTGGAGTGCAGTACAACGCACGTCTTACGCACATTTTACAGCGAACAACATATTTTTGCTAAATTTCGTGCGGACGAAATCGAAGTCGAAGAATCGCTAATCTAAAATATAATAACTTAAATTACTTCATATAAGGTCAGCTATCTGCCAGTGAAAGTCTCCTGAAAATAGGTTGAACCGTTTTGGAGATAGCACTGCGGGCGAAGCAACGGTTAACAGCTAGTCTAAATTAAAATATACTAAATTATTTTTTATGATGTCCGCTATCTGCCGGTGAAAGTCCCATGAAAATCGGTTCAACCGTTTTAGAGATCGCATTGCGGACGAAGCCGCGGTTAACAGCTAGTATAAACTAAAAATGTTTGAATTTTTTATAAGATCAGCTATCTGCCAGTGAAAGTTTTGTGAAGATCAGTCCAACCGTTTTGGAGATAATACTGCGGGCGAAGCCACGGTTAACAGCTAGTATAAATTAAAATTACCTTAATTACTTTTTATAAGATCACCTATTTGCCAGTGAAAGTCCCATGGAAATCGGTTCAACCGCTTTGGAGATAGCAATGCAGACGAAGCAGCGGTTAACAGCTAGTCTAAATTAGAATAGCGTAAGTAACCCGCTGTAATTTTAACTGCATCCCAGTTAAATTCCCGTTAAAATCGGTCCAGCCGTTTCGGAGATTACCCGGAACAAACAGACAGACCGACAAAAATTTAAAAAATTGCATTTTTGTTATCAGAAGCCTGTATACTTTCATACCCAATCAGTAAAAAAAAAATATTTTGATATTACATACAGTCACTTCATTTTTATTATATGTATAGATATAGATAGATAGAATATGTCATTCAAACAATTGAAAGATCTCTTGGAGCTATAATAGAGTTAAAATTAAACAGTCTATTTTACACACTCTGAGTTTTACTATCACGCTCTCCAAGTCAGTCTAGGCTTCTACAATGTTATAGAATAACAAAAATGCGATACATAAGCATAATAATAAGTATTCACAGCTTACGGTTATATACGGTCAACCTTAACAGAACCGTGTAATCATGAGGCCGATGATAATAAGTTGCTACTCTTCAACAGAAAGGAATCTCGTGTACGAGTGCTTGTTGTAAACCATTATATCCTAGTAGACGAACCTCGCATCATCAAAGTTAATCAAGATCCAAGCACGTCACGTTAGACATATTTGACCATCGAGCATTTAAATTCAAAAGGACAATCAAACACATTTTTTTTTGTTCATTTTATTTATATATATTTTTTTAATATAATTATTTTAAACAACATTTAGCAAATAATATTTCAGTATTCTTAATTATATTTGTCATCTTGTTTTTTTTTCACACGTTAATAAAATTTGAGTTTTCATAAAAGAATTCATTTTCACTTTTTCGTTTATTCTTATTCTATTTTTTTTCTTTGTCTAATGTTTCTAAATATTTACTGTTGTATAATTAAATTTTTTATTATTGTATTATTTAATAGTGTAAGTAGCATCTATGTGATAAAGCGTTGTAGGTCTTCAGTTTGGTTTAGTCCTTTTTATAATTGTTATGGTATTATTCTTGTTGATTGTTGTCTGTTGCTATATTCACATTTGTAAATAAATTAATAAATCGTATGTTCTCTTAGTTGTTCTAAACTGCAAAACAAATTTTGATTCAGCTTTCAATACCATTTGAAAAACATTTTCCGGAAAGTTTATATATACAGCTAACGCCTTGAGTTCGTATGAGTACAATATCTGAAGTCATAAGTGATTTAGATCAGAGTAAGATTTAAATAACATCAACGAAAAGAACGTAAGTGAAACGCATCTTGACTCACACAATCTGTGCTTAGTGCATATTATCTATTAGCTGTTCCCGCGACTTCGTTCTGGAATAGTTACTTTGGGCTAAAATATTTTCTACTAATACGTACATTAACCCCGATTTTGAAACATTCTTCATCGGTTTTCCGCTCCTATTGGCCATAGTGTAATGATATATAAATATATGCCTTTAGCCTTTCTCGATAAATGAACTATCTAACGTTGAAAGAATTTTTTAAATCGGACCAGTAGTTCCTGAGATTAGAACGTTCAACCAAACAAACAAACCCTCTAGCTTTATAATATTAGTATAGATTAATTTACTTTGTGAGAACCCCGCAAACGTTTTTGAAATGTATGCCTTCAGAAAAGAGGTACATTTTAAAAAAGTAACAATAGCGTGATTACACGCGCGCAAAAAAGGCATATTGAGAAAGAAAAGCCCGAAAGTGTACTTTTAATCCTAATTATTTCGATATAAATATACATACTAAAGCAAAGCTTAAATTAAAAAAAATAGTGCGTGGAGTCCCTCCCTGCAGAAGCAGTGAAACTTCGTAATGTGGAAATGAAAATAGGAAGGGGTAGAAATTGAGTTTTAGTAAAATCATATTGTTTCTTTAAGACAAACTTTATTGACATTGCTTACAATTCACAATTGATCGCAACTTTTAATTATCATTTTCGAGTGGAGAAATATCCAAATCTATAACATTTACAATGGGATTATGATAACTAAAGTACTATACGAAATCTTTGATTATTTTTCTCGCTCTGTCTATTTCTATTCCCCCTCCCCAGGAGCGTTGAACGTTTAACGCAACAGTGCTTTAATACCCCCTCCATAGTAGCGTTAAACGTTTAACGCAACCTTATTGAAAGTCGCATTCACTTCAAAAAGGCTCTATGAATAAATTTCAGTTTTGTATTGTTTATATTTAGCTCTTTTAGATGATGAGTTTGTCGACCACTGGTCAAAATGGATTGGACATAATACCATATATCCACCAAGACGTTCCTTCAGTGTAAACACTGAAAAAGTATATTCAACAAGTAACATAAAAGAAAATTGTCATCAATTAACAAATAATATATTTCATTAACCTTTTACGGGAATATTTACAAGTATTTTTACATTTATCCTTAAAAATTAATCAAAAAACTAAATTGGACACTCCTTTCTTGTGTCCCTTTTAGAAATATACCCTGGATCCGTCTTTAGGTACATGAAAAACCACTTTTGAAGTGAAGCATAAAATCTCTGCATTTTGAAATGTATACTTTTAAAATTAATCGTATGAACAAAATAATGGCACTACTACCTATGGACAGTAAGTACAGTGCAATCCAAAACAAACAGCAACGGATAAAAGATCTGCAATCCATCAATAGTCCCCGCTATCATGCAGGCCTCTTCAAAATGATTTAACTTTTGTTGTAAATAGAAGGAAAAACTACTCAACACATATGCCATATCACAATTCTTGATTCGTGCATAGATGAAACTTATTGTAAGCCAATGGATCCGGCCCTCAATGCGCTTGCGTCGGTCGTGAATGAGATATTGAGTATCTGTTTGAACAACTCTTCAGAACGCTCTTCATGATAGGCATAAGCAAATATAAAAATAGATTACGCTAATTTTAGTGAATTATTTATTTTTTCTACTTCGGACATGTTATAATGTGAGTATCAAATTTTTTGTCACATTTTCATAGGATCATTATCTGTTATTGCTTTCATATACGCATGAAAAAATTCATATTCCTTCTTCAAGCCGTTTTCACCTAAATAATAAGGGAAATTGTTCTGAGTCGCTAAAAAATATATACCAGGTTTCGTCCAATCCGTATTCGGTCCTAATAGGTTCGTAACCATGGGTTTTCTATCGTAACAGTTTTTCTCCCGCGCGGCTTGCACTGAATCACATTGCATCGCTATAAACGAGTTTGGGTGTTGTAGTGCCGCTAACCATAGCGTGAAAGATCTCGCATGGCTACACAAAACGTTGCATGGCGCCCAATATACGTCACCAGGTTGATATTCTCCACCGTTCACATAAAAATTGACATGCCCAACAGGCGCTGCTGTTCCGAAACCGTCTATATTCGTCGCGATAAGGTCAACAAAGTCCGCATCAGTTTCGTCCAGTCGTTCGTCAGGACCCAAGTTTCTGAAACAAGGTCCCGAGGGGTCCAACCCGGTGACCCTGGATATATTTATTCCTGTTAATATTCTATAATTCTTCGCGATGAAACTAGCCGTTTGCGCCCCGAGGCTTAGACCGACGAGCTCGAGTTTTTTTGGGTTAAGTCCTTCTTTCGTCAAATTAGCTAACATTTCCGCTACGTGTTTGCCAACTGTACGGATGTAACGGACAGCTCTGCAAAAAATAATAAGATTTAGGAAATTTAAGGCAGAAAGTTTACACATTTAAATACTTTATAGGTAGTTGATTGTTCAAAATAAAGGATAGTGATAATCGTTAAGCCAAGGTTAAAAGGAATTGACGATGGTTTGGTTGACTCAGTCTCTGAATGACCCGGAGTTTTTGGTAAAGGAAATTTTCATGATAAAACCACAATATGGTGGTAATGCCTCTTCTTGCACAACAATACTTGAGGACAAGTCCTCTTCTAGGTTTTCATATTAGATTACATAATCCTAACCTATAAAAATAAAATGTATACATAATATATCTTATTTTCAAAATGTTATATGATAATGTTAAATTTACAAACTTTTAGAGAATTTATCAACCTGATTTTGGAGAAAGTTATTATTAAGTATTTCGTTTGTTGATAATTTATAATGTAAATCGGTTGCATGTGGTCCTTGCCATTTTCCGATAATTGTAATAAGTCCAAAGTCATTTGTTGATGTTCCATTAAAAAGATCTTTCTTATAATAATGTAGACATATATATATATATACTAAGATTTAAGCAGCAACATACAGCTGTTGATTTAGCGATGGCGGAAATCCTACCTCTTTATTGTAGTTATTAGAATTTTATCGATGTAACTTAGCTCGTAATGGCAATTAAAGCTATTTTGTTAATGACGATTTTGGAAAAGAAGTCAATGCACCAATTTTAGAAAGGAGACTCGTGATTAGCCGCTGACTTCCGTATAATAATGGTCAGAGTTATGGATACTGAAGAATGAACGTTTCAATACCTTTTTAATACGCAAAATAATTCAAATTCCTCGCAAACTACAGTCTTTACGTCTCCCGTTCCACCACTTTTCTGACTTTCCAAAAGCATTGCCAATGCTTTCTTCAAAAGAAATTATACAAACTTCGTTGATAATATTAAATGAGAGCAGTAAATCATAAAATACTAACATGGGGTACTCCACAGTGGTGAATCTGTTTGTGTCCAAAAGGAAAACGTTGTATTCCTTGTTTTTGTAGTATTGGCTGATGATTTTTGCCAAAGGGAAGTTAGGGCTGTCTAAATAGCCACCCACGTATATCATCGTTTTGTTCTTGAATTCGATTTTTGGATCTTTCGCCATCTGTTTCATTTGGAAGTAATTGTATTTAGTCGTTTTGGCAGTCACAGCGGCTCCGTTACCAACGACATCAAAGGAGAGGTATTTGAGGGTTTTCTTTGTGATGACAGCTTTACGGTTTTCACCTGGACCTGAAAATAAAGTTAATATTGTGTAAATAAAATAAAAAAGTGTGTGTGTACACGCGTTAGAAGTCATACTTCTTTGGCGTAACAAGATAAAAATCTTTTCAAAAATTTTATCTTTCGCCTTATTCTACGTTTGTAGAAAAAACGACACTAACAATAGAGAGAAGGTATTTAATACATTGAAAGTTTTAATACAAACAACAAATACAAAGAAACAGAATGTTGACTATAGCTAACTTCAGGGTGTCGGTTTTTCGTGGCGGTGTGCGCGCGCATCGTAAAAATTTACTCTCATCATTTTTCCCTGACGCGCCAAAAGAAGTATAACTTCAAAAATCATATATTACAGAAGCTCGAGGACAATTTTCTAAAAAGGTGTTGTTGTTTCTTGTTGTTTTACGTCTAGATAATACCATTTTTATGAACCATGAATCCTAATTAAAGGACAGAACTTTCGTTAAATATTCTTGTAGTATTGCCGTAAAGACGAAGAATGCTAACATGTTAAGCTAACTGATCTCTCCATAAATGTAAATTATGTTATCCACAGACTTTTGCCCTAGCATCTGCATATCAACGTTATGTGCAGGTTATAATTTATTCTGTAGCAGTTATAAGTAAATTTATCTTAAATTGCAGTTGTCAAATAAAGAACGAGTATTCATCACTTTTGTAAGAAGAATGAAAGCTTTAATATCCAGTGGGTAATAATAATAAATAATGCCAGCCTTTGAGAATTCCACTATTGACCCAAAGGCATCTTCCTAAGGAAATTACGGACATAACACCACGATTTTCCACGAAGTATTAGCGATTTCAAAGGTAAATAAATCCGTATTTCTATATTCTCCGCCTGTATGCTAATACTCCAAAAATATATCTCTAATTTATGTTTCCTCACAAAGTTTTCTTTCACCCTCACCCACTAGTGTTACCAATTTAAATTAGTTAATGGACGTGATTTCGAAAATAGTCATTAATACACTCAAGTTCGTGCCATTCAAACCGCTCATCCACCACAACTTCTTACTCTAGTGGTTAGTTTTAGAAATAATAGAATCGGTGAAGAATATTTGAGTTACGTAGATGTATTGGCAGTTATCAGTATGGGATACATACTGCGGTACTTTTGGCAAAATATTTATTGTTGACCGTAGAGAGGAAGCTACAAGTTCGAACGAATATTTGCATATTTGCTTTTAGATTATCCGTTGGCCTCAAGGATGGACGAACCTTTTTTAAACTCGACTTTTGTGAAGTTACGATGCCTTCGTTACCTATTCAAAATCATGTATACTATTGTTAACTATATTCTTATAGTAATTATGTTCTCAGTTACTTATTTCAGTTATTCGAAATGCAGTGTTTTTAATAACTCATACGTTTTAGCGTTTTACCTAATCTAATGTTAAATGACATTGTCGTCTAAGTGCAGCCGCCGAAACACACCAACAGGTAAATCGAAAAATATAAATGCTTTGCATTTATCCCTCCGACTCGAATATAAAATGTAAATTAAAAATACATGAATTATCAAAATTCGATATTTCGCAAATTCTCATCTCAATACTATCGACAAAAATGGAAATTAAAGGCGGTCGTACAGTAATTAAATATTGTGAGATCCATTGTGTGTAACTTTTACTCATCTTTGTACATACATTTATATTAGGGCTGTCACACAAGATATAATATTTTAGTTATAGATCGATGATCAGTGATTTGTTAGGTTTATCGATATTACACATTTCAATTTTATCTTATTTGTCTGAATTAATAAATATGAAGAGTAATAAATAACAAAGCAGATTTTTTTCTTGTACAGTCATTAGAGATAACGTAAGATGGTCATAAACATTAATCTCAAAAAAGGTATAATTAATGGAAAACCAAACCTGAATTTTCAGCGTCAAATTATGCACTAACCAATCAATTATTGAGGACGTTTTTACTCAAAATCAAATCAAATCACCCAGTCATCGAGAAAAACCGGCATGAAACCCGATCTCACTTCCAGATGTCGCCATCGTTAACATGGAAATGGATTGACGAGTTTGTTATTGTTTCTAGTATTTGCATTATGTCGGTCTTTTACTAAATCCAGATTATCTAAGTTTTTGACTAGATCCAGATTATCTAAGTTTTTGACTAAACCTAGATTATCTAAATTTTTGAAGTTTAAGATTTAATACTTTCATAACCCATGAAATAGAATACCTTGATAGAAAAAAAAATCCAGAAAAAAATAAACCGCCTTCGATGTGAAAAACTAATAAGGCACTAAAAAGGGAAAAATAACTGAATTATTAAATTAACCAAATTAAATAAAAAATATTGATATTCGCGCTACCTAATTATATATTTGAAGTCGATGCCAACCTAAATTCATATCATCTACATACAAAGTTTTGGTCCACTCTCGTGTCCCATGATGTATATCTGTATAGTATACATATTTTATTACCTGCAACAAATTTGAAATGAAGGTTGTCATCGACTTCAAATATAGGTAGCGCGAATATCAATATTTTTTATTTAATTTGGTTAATTTAATAATTCAGTTACTTTTCGCTTTTTAGTTCCTTATTAGTTTTTCACATCGAAGGCGGTTTATTTTTTTCTGGAAAAATTTTTTATTTCTCCAATTTTAGTGTCCATAAATATATCTGGTTTCTAATGGGTATAATAAATCGGTTTCAATTTCACGAAAATACGTAGATACGAAGTGGGCGAAAATCAAATAAACGATATTTCACCCCCTTAGGGGTTGAATATTTTCTTCTAATTTATATGGGACCACCTCTGAATATAACCAATTCAAATAAAAAGAAGAATCGTTAAAATCGGTTCATAATTGACGGAGATATCGATTAACATACATAAAATAAAATACATACAACCGAACGTAGTAACCTCCTCCTTTTTCGAAGTCGGTTAAAAATTCACAACCATCGATGAATGTATGACAAGCCTTTACGCGAGAAAACGCTTTCGCTCAGGAAAGAGTGCACATGTAAAGATAAACGATAACAATCACTCGTGCATGTGTTTAATATTGAGCACTCCAATCGCGCGTGAAAGAGGGTGTCGTGCAAAGGCAGCTTATTTCGGAGACATGTCAAAAACAGGAGGTATAATTTAAGAAACCATGTTTCACCTTATATTGGTTGTACACCATTATCGAAGTGATTATGTATGTAGTAAATTACTCTGTTATTCGGCATGTTGACAAGCTTCTGCTGATTACATTGAATCTATTGGATCGTAAGTAATTTATTATTATTGTAGATATACAATACAAAATATATGAATAAAAATAACATATGTGAATCTATTGTAAGTTTAATCTATCACTCGAGAACAGTACGTTTTTCTGAATAAAAGGTGCACACTTGCATAAATTTTTGTAGGTGGTAGAGCCACGTTGAAGCTATTACTGGTTTCAGCATGAATGGGTCGGCTCGTCCGGGGTAGTACCACCCTCTCACAGAAAACCGACGTGAAGTAACAGTGCTTGCATTGTTGCGTTTCGTTTGGTCAGTGAGAGCGCCGGATACCCACCTCCTCTCCCCTTCCCCGTTTTTCCCCTCCCCATCCCCCACTTCCCCACTCCCCTCTCCCCCAAACACGGGTTGGCAACGCACTTGCGACTCCCTTGGTGTTGCAAGTGTCTATGGACGGTGGTGATCACTTACCATCAGGTGACCCACATGTTCGTTTGCCTCCTATAACATAGAAAAAAAAAATATATAGAATGCACGCTATGGATATGTAGGGGTCAAAGATCACTCATTGTTTTCCCGTGCCATTATAATATTCTACAGCAGTCCGGTTGTAGACCTGTATGTAATCATATCAAACGAACCCGTGTTTATGGCTAAGTTATAGTGATTAATATAGCAATGTAATGTATAATGGGAACAATACAAACACTTAATTCATTTGAAATAATGATTTTTATTGATTCATCCAACCGGGCTCATACATAAGCATAGACAATACCTAAAAAACCTAAATTATCCTTTTCTGTAACCCTGGTAATGTGGTATGGGTAACAAATAAACGCTAACAACTGAGCCACCGTTGTTTCAAAACGCTGCTATTCCGTTCTTACTTGATTGCGCTGTAGTTACCATAAGGTAAAAAAGGTACAGTGTGACTGCTCAACGTGACTACTTTGTCGTGCTTGGATATAAATAAAACTTTTATTATACTATAGTTTTATAGCTTGACATTATTAGTATTATAGTTGGAGCCAGTCACTTGATATCCTTGTATTATGCGTTATTATATTGTTTAACATAATTACTATGCTAAGATGCCACTATAATTGTTAATTATCACGCATTTACGCCAGAATGTGTCAAAGCCGTAAACGATGTCTACTGTCTAGTCTTCTTTGTATATATAAATCAATGTTTGTATGTTTGTCCGCAATGCATGCTGAAACTACTAATCCGATTGTGATAATAATTTACTACGGTGTTCTGGGGACGCCCGAGAAGGTTTCTGGCTCAAAAAATCTGTATATATATATATATATCTTAATATATATATTTCTTGTGTGCGTGTGTATGTGACTGAACTCCTCCTAAACGGCTGGACCGATCTTGATGAAATTTTGTGTGCGTGTTCCAGTGGATCCGAGAATGGTTTAGATTCACAATTGGACCCGGCAGGTGGCGCTGCGGTTGAATTTTTAGATTTTTTTTATTATCAAGGCAGGACAACGTCCGCCCGGGCCGCTAGTATATATATATATCTTAATATATATATTTCTTGTGTGCGTGTGTATGTGACTGAACTCCTCCTAAACGACTGGACCGATTTTGATGAAATTTTTTGTGCGTGTTCGAGTGGATCCGAGAATGGTTTAGATTCACAATTGGAACCGGTAGGTGGCGCTGCAGTTGACTTTTAGGATTTTTATTTATTATCAAGGCAGGACAACGTCCGCCCGGTCCGCTAGTATATAAATATTTTTTGAAATACATTAAGGAAATTGATTGCCTTAAAGAAACAAAGGTCTTTTATTCTTATTGGACCTTTTGACACTACATTTCAATATTATTTTGACAATACGTTACAATGAATGATTTTGAAAGGAAATTTTGTATGTTATATGTATTTGTTGGAATTGTTTTCTGTATAAAATATTCCTAATAATAATAACAACCGACGTGGTCAAGTTACAGACTTAGCTAGACATTTACTATTAAAGAAGAAACGCACCAATAAAAATAACGTGACACAACGCGTTTTAGACTTGTTTAATTTTTTTTTTATCTTAGGAGTCAAACGAACAGGGTCACCTGATGTTAAGTGATCATCGCCGTTCATAGACACTAGCAATACCAGGGGAGTCGCAAGTGCGTTGCGAATCGAGTTTCTTGCCGGTTCTTCTCGATGACTGGAATGTTTTACGAACCGGTGGTAGTTATGACGTTCATAAGTGCCTTATTAGGGCCTAAACTGAATAAAGTATTTTTGATTTGATTTGATTATTACAGAAGCGTCGTAATTTGAAAATTGCGTCAATTGAAATTTTATTAGTCTTAATAAAAAAAGTGATAACCTACACCTCAGTAAGACAGCTATAAATCTGTAAAGTGAAGCGAGAAATAACACTCTAATCAACTTTTAATGAACTGATAACGTCTTCGATCCCCCACCAAAATTGCATCATTTTTAGGGGTTCAAGAAAGAGCGATCGGGTGAATACGTGTCACTATATCATGTAGACTACATTATAAAGCAAAGTACTTTTATTGGTATAATTTTGCAATAAAAAATGCGTAGTTTCTAAGAACTTCCAGTAGCGAGAAATCAGTTTTTAATGTATTCTGAGAAAAGTGATTTCTTGATTTACGAGAGTATTGTAATAGCAGAGTGATATATATAGCAATTGATTTTTATAAAATATATTTTTAAAATCGAAGTTACAGCATTATTACAATGACAACACTACTGCACATATAGAGAGAAGAAACGTGCGCAGTTTTAAGATGATCCAACTGGTTGTTTGAAGGTATAAATCGAATCGATAAATGTCAGCTTTATTATATCAAATTAAAAAAAGAAAACTTAACAAGACAACGACAGTGCTACCAGAATAAATTTACAAACAGGATCTGGTCTTTGGGTAAACAAGTCAAATCTCAAAAGACAACACGAAACGAAACGATCGATAACGATACACTAAATTCCTAAATAATAACGATCAAATCTATCGTAATTCTAATAACTAGTGGGCGCCCAGTGGTCGACATTCGACCATAGTTCATTGATTTTTTTAAAGTTTGAAAGCGTGTAACGCGCAATATGGAACTTCGGGCCAATATACCTCATATTTTTAGCTAATCTGTCTGCTATATATAGCACAAAGAAAATTTACCAAAATCCGTCAAGAATTTCACTAACTACATGTAATATTAGTTATCACTGTGTCAAGTATCGTCAAAATTGGTTCGATACTTTCAGAGTGATACGTGTTCAAAGGGACAGATAGACAAAATTGTAAAAGAATTATTTTTAGCTTCTATATCGATAATAACAAAGTCTACTCCGATTATAATTTTCAAAAAATATTTAATGTACAGATTTGGCCTTGTTACAGTTTTATTATAGTAATAATAGAAAGATAGATAGTTAATGCCATATTCTTTAAATTAACCAAAATATGACGATAAATATTAAGAAAAATAAGAAAAATCTAAGAGTTATCTCAGAGTGCAATGCCTAAACTGTCTCAGTTACAACATAATGTATATGTCATCTATACTTAATAAAAGCAAAAGAGTCTGTTTGGTTTAACGCGCTAATCTCAAAAACTGCCGATGAGAAAATTTATTTCTTTGTTAGATAGCTTATTTATCGAGGAATGTTATAAACTATATAACATTCCACTAACACACTAACACACAACATAACACTCAAGCTAAGACCAATAGGAGCGGAGCACCAGTGAAGAATGTTTCAAAATCGTTTTTTTCCTTTTGAGAGCTTCCGCTACGTGTGAGCGTTAGCCCAAAGTAACAATTCCACGCGAACGAAGTCGCAGGCACAAGGTGGTTATTGATAAAGATACAAAGGCAGATGATGTCGCGAGTTACTACTAGTCAAAATATACTTACAATCCGGTAAATATCCTGCAGGATATCCCTCCAAAGCCTTCGAACTGTACATGCACGACACCAAACTCGTGTACTCGAGATAACACAATAAATAAATAATAAACATCATTTTTTTATAATAAAAATGCAGGATAAAATATGAAAAATATTTTTCCTTAACTTGAAATAAATTTTCATACAGTTTTCCTTTCGCTTTTAAGCTTGGTGCGTCCAAAGCGTGCCGATCTCAAAGTGCCAATGCGAATTCACAGTACAATAACGTTCATACAAAGGTCAAGTAAGATAACTTGCTTATAAACTTGACACTGCAGGGAAACACGCTACTCGAGTAATGCGTAGCCTTTATAAAAATCTTATATACCACAAAGATTCTATTTTACAAAAGTATTCAATACTATCTGTGCCCGAGACTCCGTCTGCGTGGAACTTAATATAAAAAAACAGTGACTAATAAAATCATCTGAATGTATTAAGTCCATTTAGCTATCTACTTTTCTCTCGTACTTAAGTCGCGCCTGCATTAAAATTGTAATAACTTTTGATAGAGTGAACTGATTTTAATGAAACTAAGACTAAATGTTACTCAAGGACATGCTTTATGATTTTCTTAGTAAGGCTCTATTATGAACGTAGTACATTATCTGTGATGCGTGTCTAAACATACAGACAGACATTTCTGAAAATGATTGAAATGTATGTTATTTATTTCTAGACACCTGCAACATTTTTTTTTTCACAAAAATCTAAAAAGTACAGACTCGTTGATTTACATTCTCATTATATGTATAGATATAGAAGATTCGAATTATCGTGACTTAAATGGAAAAATGACCTATCTAATTTTTTCTATAAATGATGTTATTTAACTACGCATGTTCAGTTATAATAGAAGCCCATGAGAGCCTTTAAAACACAAAGGGAAAGTGTATAAAACTATCATAAGATCAGTCATGCTGTATAGAACCGAGTGCTGGACTACTAAAGAGACGGATGAGAGAATATTACATGTGGCAGAAAGGAAAATGTTAAGACGGATATATGGTGTAACTAGAATGGATAAGGTTAAGAATGAGTATATCAGAGGAAGTTTGAAAATAGCGCCATTGACAAAGAAGTTAAGGAGTAATAGGTTAGCATGGTATAGGCATGACATGAGGAGAGATAAAAGTGATATAACCAGAAATTTTGAAGTTTAAGGTGGACGGATACAGGTGCAAAAGAAGACCGAAAAAGGTATGAATTGATTGTGTAAAAAATTATATGTGCATAAATGGTCGGAGTATAGAGAAGACATAACCCTCCCTGTCACCATGCAATGGTTTTACTGGAAACTCCGACTCAGTTGCTAGGAGGCAAAACTACGTCCAGTGACGCGGTGTCCGAACACGCTACCAACTAAGCCACCATCGCTTCCGGTACCAGTCACATCAGTGTTATTTGGGTTAAGATCGTTTACTTGTATGATTTAGATGTACTGTAAATATCAAATGAATTTAAATCGTTTAGATACTTCTAACATCACATTGGTACATTGCATCCATGCGAAGCCGTGGCGATTCGCTAGTATATAATAAGACATTGAAAGTCAATGGAAAACTACACAGAATAAACATTTTTTCATGGCCTTTATAGGACTTTGTCTTAGAACTAATAAAACGTTCGACAATATAATTATACGGTTAATTGTTCGTTACTTTGTAGCGATACAAAGTTTCCAAGCGATGTTGATTTAGTATCACTTATTTATTATAATTAATTCTGTCGAATAATTATTGGGTTTTATGTAGGACATTTCTAATAATCTGCTAAATATTCGCTTCAAATTTTGATAACATACCGTCTATTAAATATCATAGTGGAAGTTAGATATGCTTAGATTGTTAGAGTTGTAGTTAGAGATGCCAATAACTTAGATATGCTGGATCTGGTAAAAGACCAGCATAATTTAAATACTAGAAACAGCAACAAATTGGTAGTTCCATGTTTCAGGCTCACTAAGTCCAAAAACAGATTTTTAGGTAATAGTGTCAGGTTTTATAACAAAGTCCCAAAACACATTACCGATATGCCGGATAGTGAGTTCAAGAACTTTGCCAAGCGGGTTTTAATATCTAAAGGCTATTATAGGGTGGATCAATATGTGCACGATTGTGACGTCTGGAAATGACGCCCCTCTCTGTGCATCCACTAATAACGAATGTAAATATTTATGTTATTGTAAAAATATATAACATGAAAAGATAAACTAGATCGAGTTTCTTGTCGGTTCTTTTCGATGACTGGGTTGTTTTCCGAACCGGTGGTAGCTTTGACGTTCTTAAGTGCCTTCTCAGGGCCTATATTGAATCAAAAATCAAAATACTCTTTATTCAATTTAGGCCCTGAGAAGGCACTTATGAACGTCAAAACTGTCACCGGTTCGGAAAACAACCTAGTCATCGAGAAGAACCGGCAAGAAACTCGATCTGGTTTATCTTTTCATGTTATATATTTTTAATAAAGGATATTTTGATTTTGTTACTTTGCACTTCCACCTGAAATTGATTGACCTTTACTACGTCTTAATGCGTCATATAAAATGAAACGGTTTTTTTATTTGTTTTTTTTTATTATTTAAAGTGATCATTGGACTACATCGTTCACTAGGTTCCGGGCTACCTTAGTCAAATTTGATTGCGATCGGTTCAGTGACTTAATAATGAGAAGCTAACAACCAGACATACAGACTTTTCGTATTTATGATATCAGTGTGAAGTAGTAACACTAAACTAAAGGTTCTCAAAGTTCTGCTTGAACTCACAATCAGGAATGCTCTTGAAAAAACATCACGCTATGATATTGTTAGTCCACGACTTTATTCTGGTCAAAATGGTTTTCTAGTTACATGGAATCTGCGTATAATAATGCCGATTAACTGCGGATTCTTTTCTTTATACTGTAGTTGTAATTTTGTCAATGTTATCTATCAAAACTTTATAACCCTTTACCGATATTAATTTACGTATGTTAAATTATATCATTACTGCTTAGCCTTTATGTAAAAAGTAACCTATATAATTGTTCTGGAAAGACGACTATCTGACAATAGATGTTTTGTTAAAATCGGTTCGACTGTTTCACTTATTTGTTCGTGTAAACAGCAGAGCTACCTCATTTTTAACCATTTTGGAAAAATATATTAATATGTAATGTTTTCCCTCGTTGTGAGGGTTACAGAAAAGGACAGAGGGTAACATTATTCCACAAAAATATACTATTCCCAGAGGATAGACCAAATCTAAAATAACGCGACCGAAGCCGGGCAAAAGCTACAATGTAAATATGATTATGGTAATATAACGAGTGAATATAGAAATAAATACTCATTCAGAGCTAACTTACCTGCCTATATATGTCACTTGTCTTTATTGTCTTGTCTTTGGTGTGTTAATAATAAAAAATATATGTTAGTTATTGGTCAGGGGTGGGGGGGGGGGGGCGTGGCCTGGGCATGAATAGGTTTTTGTTTTGATTTTGATTTTATACCTACGCATCTAAAATGTATCACGTTTTCGAAGTTTTATTTTTTATACCATGAACTCGTTAAATAAAAATGATAAATATCCATCCGCTGTCTCTCTGTACGTCTCAAGGTTGAATATTGTAAAGCAGCGCTACAGCACCGTAAATGCTGCAGCGCGTAGATGAATGTAAGACTATCTAGTAATATTAGCGGATATATTAATTAATGACAATAATTACTTTGTCGATTAAACTCTTTATTTATCTTGAGATCTTATAAACGTTGCACCTTTTGTTTTTCCTTTTTGCTACGAATACCTAATATACCTTCCGAAGTATTAATTGGTTTTAGTATTTTCTTTCTATTCTATTATTGTGTGTAGATTTCATATTATTTGTGTTAAATCTATACATTTGTAAAATCGTTAAATATATTAATTTTATTTTCATTTAATATATCGTTATAATATATTGAAATTTAGTTACAGATTTTTTTATCGGTATATTTACAAATGTATTGTCATGTTGATGACCCATGATAAATAAATACTATGGCAATTAATCCTCTATATTGAAAATATTGAAATGACTACAAAAAATGTACTTTGATGAATTCAGTGTTTCAACAAGATGGCCGCCCTTACATGAACTTTCCAGGAAGTTTGCGTGATAGGGCACAATTTTTGTTTATTATTATTATTTTGCATCCACTTCACTTGTAGACCAAAACAAGCTATGTTACTCAAAATGCTACCAATATTACACATTAAAGCAATACAGTAAGCGCATTTCTTTTAAATGGATGCACCTGTTTTGCTAATGCCTTTTTGTTGTGTTTGTTATTATCAGAATAAGGTCCGTATAAAAGTAAATATGGGTAAAAAATCTCCATATAAAAGAGAGCAAGTGAGTTATTGTAGATGGTAGAGTCACGCTGAAGCTATTACTGGTTTCAGCATGAATGGGTCGGCTCGCCCCCGGTACTACCACCCGACCCACAGAAACACCCACGTGAAGTAACAGTGCTTGCATTGTTGCATTTCGTTCGGTCAATGAGAGTGGAGAGTTTTTGGTGCGATCTCGGAATATCATGTAGTGGATTTTATATTTCATTCATAATCTTGTGTTATTTGGCTCTATATTTTGTAATATTGACGGTGTTTTGCGTACGTTTACGTGTTTATGTAACGTTTGGTTACTGTACACAAGCGATTGCATGGCTAATAATTACCTTGAAGCATGTATTCTGACTTGCTACGAAACCTCCCCGGAAAGTTCTAATTAGACGGACACCATCTTCTTAATTCATTTAAATGGTCGTGATAATCTTTTAATCTCATTACCTACTCGACAATGGTAGTAATAATCTACTAGAAAATTGGTGGACAAAAAGAAAATAATCCAATAGGAAGTCGAGATAAGTAGCTAGAAAAAAATAAAATCCACTACAAGACAGACTAAAGGTATTGATATCACACATACGAATTATATGTTTTTTTTTGTCATTCTTTGAATGTTGTACCAGTGATTTTTTTCAACACAACAACCATTCTCAAAGTACCTATATGTACTAATATATCTCTCTCAAAACCAATAGAAGCGCTTCTCAATTTTATACAAACTTACGACGTTTAAAGGCATAAATCAGTGATTATCAAACTTATTTCTTTTACCGCCCCCTTTGAAAATCAATTATTTTTCAGCGCCTCCCATTTTTATACACCCCTAAAACTTAAAAACCACAATTTCATTACTTTAATTAATTTAGTTATATTAGTCGGTTCTGATGTTTAAACTTACATTCTAAACTAGAATTTTTTACCAGTGAGAGCAAATAAAACCCAACTTTATAATATTAATAATATATTTTAATCAAATTAAAAGAAACAGTATAAATATGTAATCAGTTTTCGTTTTTATGCTAATCTAATGAGATGGATGAATGATCATATTTAATAAGTTTGTTGATATCAGGTTCGATTTTACTCAAAACACTCGTAAGTCGCCGCTTTTGGTAACTTGCAAATGATTTCTCTTTTTAGTAAGCAGCGTTGTCACAGCGCTAAATCCACGTTCACACAAATATGACGATGAGAATGCTATCAAAAATCGTTCAACGATAGACCACAATCCAGGGTACAACTGCGGAATTGACTTTTGTAGCTAAAATTGTTGGTAGCCATTTTGTATTTGATTTTTATTTCCTCGTTTGTTGTCAGTTCTATAAGTTCTTCTTCCAACTGGGGTGATATTGCTATACTGACATTTGAAAAAGGATCTAACACCCAGTCTGGTATTTCCAATTTCAAAATGTCCTGGAATCTTTCAATGAAATCACTGTGAAGATTTTCCAAATGTTGGCAGTAGACGAGCAAGTCGTCGTTGTTACAGGATACTGATAAATCGGGAAAATTATGGAACTCACATCTGCCGATATTCTGTTTGTGTAAAAGCAGCTTGGCTACGAAAGCAGCGACGACATTTTTGTTTTTATTAAGTTCAAGTCATCGCCTTGAAGTTGGAGATTCTTATCATTAAGCAATGTATAAAGGTCTGTCAGGTATGCGATATCATTCTTTGATGTGATGAGGTTTTCGCGTAATTCTGTGTCTTTGTTTTCCAAGAATTCTATGACAGAGTCAAACAGATTGTAAAAACAAGTCAGACAATTTCCTTTTGATAGCCAACGCACAACGCACGAATAGTCGTTCACATAAATTTCTAGCAACTAAATGCTATCGATGTATAACGCAATGTACAGCAAGCACATCAGGAATTTTGTTTTTTAAGTACGATATGAAGCTTTTTCGACACCCTGTCATAGCTGGAGCACCATCTGTAGCAGCTGATATAATATTCTACAACGGAATTCCTTTTTCATCACAAAACTTTTCCAGTGTTTTAAATACGGTTTCTCCTTTCGTATCTGTCTCTAAATTTCTAGCAAATAAAAGTTCTTGACATATTTCTTCATCTTTAGTAAATCTTACGTAAGACAACAACAATGCTTCATTAGTTGGTAAAGTGGACTCATCCAACTGAATTAAAAATTTACTAGTCTTCAGATGATTGCACAATGACTCTTCAATGTTTTCAGCCATTTCATCAATTCGTCTTTGGACAGAACTATTTCTAAAAGGAATTTTTCGAATGATATCTGCCGCCGGTTTATGGAGCACAGTAGTTATAACTTCTTTTATCGCTGGCAAAATTAACGTTTCTCCGATGGTGTGTGGTTTACCTGTTTGAGCAATTAACAGAGAGATATTGTATGAAGCTCGAAGTCCGTCATCGTCTTGCTTAGCAGCCATCGAAAAAAGTTTCGATACACTTGGCTGAGCATTATGCTTGTTTTCCAGATCTTGAAAATAGACTACATTTTTGTCCTTTTTATCCGGATGCATTTTATTCAAATGATCTTGAAGTCTTGAAGGCTTCATCGCTTCGTTTGAAAATGTTTTTGAACAAAGATGGCACAAAGGCAAAGATGGGTTTGTCGAATTTTCTATGAATCCATATTTAATATATTCTACACTGTATTGCTGTTTCTTCTTTCTTGCTTCCGACATGGCTTTTGAGATTTTTTAAAAAGTTACACTATGTAACCTGACCATCGCTATGACATTTCTTTATTGTATCACTAGCGAGCCCGGCAGACGTTGTCCCATCCTGATTATAAAAAAGAACCTTGACAAATTATATACCGAAACCTTCCTCATGAATCATTTTATCGACTGGTGAACACCGCATGAAAATCCGTTCAGTACTTTTTGAGTCTCTCGCGAACAGACAGACGTGGTAGAAATATAAACTAATTATAGTTATTGTATAGAGGGGGTTTTAATTTTAATGAAATTTAAAATACAAAAAGAAAATTACAAATTACCCCCCCCCCCCCCCCCTTTGGCCCCCCAAGCACTTTGTTTTATACTATGTAATTATAATAATAACTAACAAATAACGCACATCACTAACAGACTACTTCCCATTCAAGCAATAAAATAAAAGACAGTTGATTAATGAACCGCCTTCAACTATTTAAAATCAGATAAAGGCAAGGTTACATTTAATACGGTAGTGTTACTCTTAACATTTCACAAGTGTAAATATAGTTATGTTTTCCTTTGTTCTTGTTTTTCTTTGTCGTTACTGACACTCGAATTCAAATCGAATTTTTCCCCAGAATGAAGTTCTATCGAATCTGTAGCGAATAGAGAGCTGTTCAATAATGGGGATGAAGACTCATTTTCAGAGCCAGAACAGAGTGGCCCCTTTCCAGGAACTTAATAATAATTTATTCTAATTCTAACTAATATTACAAATGCGAACGTAAGCTTGTTACTTTGTTTATTACCTTTTCACTCCTTAACTCCTCAACTGATCATTATGAAAATTTTCATATACGTTGTAAGAGGTACAGAAGAGGACCTTAGGGTACCCTTTCATCGAGAAAAGTTACCGTTCTCGAGGGATAGGTAAAACCTACATGAACATACCCAAAGTCGTGGGGCAAAGCTTTAAATGTGTCTATTTCATTTCTTCATCTTCTTACCCTCATCCCACCTAAGTAGGGTCGGCACAACACGTTTTCCTTTTCCAGTCTCCCCTGTTACATATCATCACAGACTTCTTACCTTTTCCACGCCTACCTTATTTCAAAAATTCCATCCGTATCTTTTTCAGTTTTCTTCACTTAATTTCATGTAATACACCATCAATATTACAAAATATAGACCCAAATAACACAAGATTACGAATAAAATATAAAATAAACTACTCAAATCAAAGGTCCCGCCAAAAACTCCATTTAGAATATTTAAAAATTAATTTCGACATTTCAAAATGGAACTCTTTGGCTTTAAAATAAAGATTTGTTCGTCCATTTGTCACTTGTTTGTATATTTTGGCGGCATTTTAAATATTGCGTGTATACGTTACGATGGATTTAACTCGTGAAAATTTTCGTAGTACTGTTTACTACTATTCTAAGTGTAATCTGAGGCATTAGTAGAGTATAGTTTATCTTCAAACTGCATTTAATAATCAAGCACCATGTAAGCCGGCTGTTTATAGCATGGTTTGTAGAATAACAACCCGATTGTGACCATCGATGCCAATCGATTGACATGCCGTATGATATGATATAGTATGGTTTTGCAAGTTCTTGCTACCCCGTCTGGTACGTTTAGAGATCATTTTATAGACCACTCGTCAAATGTCTTATATCAATGTTCCTGGTCTCAGTAATGAGTGTGATTTAGTAGACTTTTGGCGTATAAATGATGACACTACACATTATATCTGTATAAATCACGCGATTTATCCAGCACATGCCAAGATAACTCACTTGTACATGTATTTTGGCCTATTTAAGCAATATCTTTATTTTGATGTGCTTTATTGTAATAAGCTATATTATTGTAAAATGCCATTGTTGCGGCCGCGTAAATAGTAAATTAATGTCAGCGAGGGTAGGAGCATTTGTTTGTCGATCCCCCCCCCCCCCCCGGCGATTGTGACGCCGGACCAGTTCGCTCGCACACATCGTAGGCGAAGCACGCGCGCTTGATTCGCATCGCTCCTCGTTTCCCCATAACCTATTTGCACCATTGCCATTCGTCGGCGCCGACCACCAGCATCGAACCTCGAACGAGCCAGTGAGTGATCACAACATTCGCTACTTTCTCTCGCTGATATCGCATTTGATTCGATCGAAGGAGGTACCACTAGTCATCAAAAACCCTTTAGTAGTTTTTGTGTCAAACTCTATCAAACATCCATGAGCACAAACTTTCTCTTTCATAATATTAATAGGATAAGTGAATTGATTTATGTTTTGCTTTAATAATTATTCCACTTTTACAGTAAAAAGATACTACACATAGGTTATAATATTGTGGCACTTGATAACTTGATATTAATAACTATAATATTGAGTTAATATAGTCTTTGATAGTTTTATAAACATTTACTATAAAAAATGAATTGTTAGAATTGTGAACCGACTTTCTTTTTTTCGTGTAATATATGCTACTTTTAATTTAGCCGCTTTAATCATTATTGTTTTTTTTAATACCATAGACTTTTCTAAAGATTTATGTCTCTATTCGTCATACGTCACGGGCCTTATGTCTACGTTCTACAACATTTAATACAGATAATAATACCTATATATATACTAGCGGACCGGGCGGACGTTGTCCTGCCTTGAAAACAAAAAAAAATCCTAAAAGTTGATCGCAGCGCCACCTGCCGGGTCCAATTGTGAATCTAAACCATTCTCGAATCTCCACGAACACACACAAAAAATTTCATCAAAATCGGTCCAGTCGTTTAGGAGGAGTTCAGTCACATACACACGCACACAAGAAATATATATATTAAGATATATATATATATATATATACACATAAAGAAAATACTTTGTACTACATATTATGGTCGAATTTTGGTCCACCACTAGTAATAATAACTACAAGCTAAAGAGATTAACGTGAGATAAACAAAATAACGTACTTGAAGCACGTATAATTTTTGATAAAGAAAAGAAAACCAAGACAGCTAAATGTTAACCTTTTTTTTAGTTAAATACATTAATGAACAACTTATTAAGTTGACTATTGGTACGTAAAAAACTTGTTTTTATTCCACAGTTCTTATGTTATGTTACTCTTATAAAAGATGAATTATAAAATCAAGCAAACCGTTTAAGCCGCAATACGTGTTAAAAAAAATAGTGCGTGGAGGCCCTCCGCGCGGAAGAAGTGAAACTTCGTAATGTGGAAATGAAAATAGGAAGGGATAGAAATAGATTTTTAGTGAAATCATATTGTTTCTTTAAGACAAACTTTATTGACATTGCTTATAATTCACAATTGATCGCATCTTTTAATGTTTTAATTTTAATTTTGTAGCGTTAGTAAATAATACTGTATTCTTAGGTATCACACTTGATTCAAAATTACAATGGGGTCCTCACATTAAATAATCGGCAGGCAGAATAAGTTCTGCTGCATTCGCAGTACGTAGGATTCGCCAGATAACAGATATTGCCACTGCTAGGTTAGTCTATTTCGCTTACTTCCATAGCTTAACGTCTTATGGTATTTTGTCGTAGGGGATAGTAGCTGAGGTAGATACCATATTTTTATTACATAAATTTTTATTACAATATATAATAGGGACCTCGCGAAACATTAAAGGCCAAATTTCAGGAATTAGGTATCTTAACTCTACCCTCCCAATACATTCTTAATAATTTAATGTATGACCACAGAAACTTTGAAAAGCAGGATTTCGTAAAAAACCAGCATGATCCTTAGATTCTAAATATTAGAAACTGTGACAAACTGGTTGTCCCATTTAGTCTCGGTTTCAATAAAATCGGTTCACTTTTTCAAAGTTATTGTAATTCCAATGACGACGCGACTTAAGTAAATGAACTTAATACATTCTGACGATTTTATTAGACACTGTTTTTTTACATTAGGTTCCACGCAGATGAAGTCGCGGGCACAGCTAGTCTATAATAATGTTTTAAAAACGAATGTTGTGGTAGCAGTTAGAGAAGATGCTTCAGTTTCTAAAGATGGGAAGTTTAGTCGCAATGCACCTTAGTACAGACTACAAAGTTCCTGTGCCAGTTGTCAAGACGTAAACTGGAGTTAGTGGTAGGTATTTAACAATATATGTCCGCCATTTACATCACAAGTGTACTTAATGTCGTAGCCTTCGACACGGGGAAGTATTTTTATCTTAAAATATCAACTTAACTTTTTTCGCATTTACTTTTTAATTACCTTTTGTTCTGACATTTTGTAATTTTATAAAAAATCTTATTATAATGAAACAAGAAGCGGCTTTCTGCGTGATCCAGGTAAAAACAAAATACATGTATGTAATAAATTATATTTTTGTTTATAACCTAGTAGTAATTTAGTAATATAGAATTTCGTAATACTCATTCAGTTTAATAAAATATATTTCGTATAAGGGTTTTATTTTTTGGACAACCTGAAATCTCAATGGTCCTTATCTAATAGGGTGAGTAACGGTTTTTTAACTTTCTGAGGCAACTGATACTGGCTAAGTAAATGAAGCTTTTTTTTTTATCGTAGCTCGGCAAAATGACTGTACTGTGCCTGATGGTAAGCACAGTACAATCCAAAAACAATGGCGACTACCGAGAGACATACTATCCATCGCCGGTCGCCGCTGTCATACTGTCATACATTGTCATACATAAAACATACACACTTACTTGGCTGATGTGCGTCCAGTCACTGGTATCCCATGCTGCTGCGATGGCGGCACTCTTATTTCACAGCGCCTGATAATAACTGTATATACGGACGTATGCGGGTCACAATATGTATTTTCACTCGCGGCGTGGCTTGTATACTTGTTCGCGACACAAAGCGTTCACTATAATACGCGGCGCAAACGATAATGGCGGTGCGAATTTTACGCGTCCCTCTAACGGTATGTTTAAGAAAAGGATTCTAGGCGTGGATGGAAACAGGAGTTGCCCTCGCGGATTACAACAAAACTAACTACCTATAAAATAACTACCATACATAAATATGACAAAACATACAACCTACCTTATAGACATAACCTTACCATCTGATTAAAATATAGGATCTAAAGAAATAAAAAAACAGTAAATATCGCCCCTTAAAAGTAGAACTAACACGACTATGGAATACACACACAGAAACCACCCCCATAGTAATAGGCACAACAGGCGTAGTAGCAAAAAGCATACATAGACAAATTAGAAGCAAACATAAACATACTACAAAAACAAGCAGCCATACACACATGCACAATAATAAGTAAAGTTTTCGGAGATACAGTATTCATAAATTCAAGGGAATCCGAAACACCTCTTCCCTGAAAGATTCAGGGCGGGTGCTAGGAATTAAACCGAGTCAAGAACTCGAGAGAAAACAATTTTTCAAACAAATAATATCTATATAATATGTTTTACGTAATCTAAAATAGTATATAATAAGAATGTAAATCTCACGTGTCTGTACGTATTAGATTTTTGTAAAAAAAATTGTTGCAGGTGTCTACGAATAATTTATAATATACATTTCAATCATTTTTAGAAATGTCCATCTGTCTGTTTGTTTGGAGACGCATCGCTGGTGAAATATTGCGTTCGCGATAAAACCTCACCAAAAAAACCGTAAAGCATACCCTCGAGTAACATTTAGCCTTAGTTTCATTAATATAGGTTCGCTCGATGAAAAGTTATTGTAATTTCAATTACGACGCGACCTAAGTAGGAGAAAATGTCGATAAGTAAATGGACTTAATACATTCAGATGATTTTATTAGTCACTGTTTCTTTATATTCGGTTCCACGCGGACGGAGTCGCGAGCACATGTAGTAGATAATAAGGAAAAGACTTCCGTACAAACTATCCTCCTACAAAGTATGAAGTTATTTTTAACAAACACTGAAACCAGTTGAATAAACCCTGCAGCTGATTATTAACTACCTCTTTAAATACACGCTCAGTGCTGGAAAAGTATGGGGAAATGTCTGTACGTTCGTGTATCACATTAATAAGATTTTAATAGTTTATTACCGAGATTTGTTTTCACCTCGGGCGTAACACGAGTGGATCGTTGTGCCTTGTAATAATTTATTAGACGCGCATGGGCACCTTATGTTTATTAGAATATCGTTATGTATAATTTATTTGCTACTGGTCGTATGCCTAATAAGATTCTGTCTGTTTCAATAATCAACATATTTTTAACCCGCTATTTAAATCCATTACAAAGTAAGCCTCCGAAAACTATTAATAATTTGATTAAAATAGTTACATGTACACAGGTCGCTATACTGTGCGTCGCTGGTTGGACGCAAGCGCAATACGTCACCAGTATGTCGAGGTCATCGGTGACGCGAACCCATAAGTATTTCTTCTAGCAACTTTTTTTTATATAGCTCGACGCAGTTTTCAGTTCAAAAAATGAGTGAAATAGTGTGTAGTAGTATTTAAACGATGCACGCAATCCATTGCATTGTTAGTAGAATTAAGGGAACTAACACCGACAGATGCAAAAAGCGACGCTGTTTTATAATACTTATTTATATTATTACCAATGAATAAATTAGATCATATTAAACTAGCTTTTTTTTGCGTCTTCGCTTGCGTTAATCTACATTTTCTGTCGTGAGCAGTGCTCTTGTTCTGGATAAAGAAACCTGCGTCCTTTCTTGTACTCCTGCATTGTGTGTGAAAAATATGAATGATAGGTTAAGTAGTTAAGTCATGAAAACGTAACAAGCAAACAAACTCACATTCGTAATATTAATAAGGATTCGCTCGTCTACGTATTATTAAAGTGTAAATATATCAAATTGCTATTTTTAACGCACAGGAGTTCGAAGCTTTATGTTCTAGCTAGGAGGTTCAGGCGCTTTTTTCATCTCTTCTATCTATCTAAATATTACAAAACAAAGTCGATTGACCTATATGTCTATGTATTCCATATGTTCTTCTAAACCATACAACAGATATCCATACAGTTTTGTCTATCATTTAGAGAATTTCTACCGGAAGGCTTATACCTACAATATATGTATTCTAATGAAATTGTAAGGAATTTTCGAGCGCTTACATTAATAACTCTGACTAAACCTTAGTAAATACATAAAATGAATGTGCTACATAATTGATTATCTGAAGAATGCCTATAGATAGTTTATTCCTATCTCTTAAGGATATGGGATATAATAGTATTTTAAGGATAACTCATAGTAATCATTTTTATCTTTCACATACTATTAAAATATAATTGTTTATTTGCAACGCCATTTTGATATGATCAAATCAATTCAAAATCAAAAATACTTTATTCAATGTAGGCCCGTTTTTGTTTTTTTTTTATTAACATGGGGAAATCCTTTATGGATACGTCACCCTCCCTTTTATGTCCGACTCGCACAGACTAAAACCCCACGGTGTACCGGGAGACCGTAATTGTTGAGGCGGCAAGGGATCGTACAATGCTAATCAACCTTGTAAACCTAACGGTCCACCGCCACCCGCCGCCCGGCCGAAGGTATTCAATGTGACCCACATATAAGAACGCACTTATGAAAGTCAAAACTGTCACCGGTTCCGACAAACAACCCAGCTATCAAGAAATGACGGCAAGAAGCCTTATCTGGCTTATCAGTTTATCAAACATAACATACACATAACATATTATTACGAACATACATAGTTGTAAACATAGATGTTACATTTGTTTTTGACGGATGCACAGAGATGGGAATTATTTCCAGACGTTACCATCTTTCACATATTGATTCACCCTATACATTAGACATTAAAACCCTCTTGACACGGTGTTTGAACTTACTAGCCGATCATCACAAAATGTAGCGTACACGTCGTCAGGGGTACGGAAAAGAGTACAGGGTACTTTTACATCCAACAAAGTAATATTCCCGATGGGCAAGTCAAACTTGCATTAACTCGAGCTAAGTCCCGGATAAATGTTAGTAAAAAAAATTAAACGGAACGGAATCATAATTCTGAGCAAATGAAGTTTGGGCGAAGAGATCAATAAACTGTAAAGGTTATCAGTATTTTATCAGTTAAAGTAAGCTCAATCTATTTGTTAAAAGTTAACTAACATTGCTAATGAAAATTCCGTTTCCGTCAAAAAACAATATATTTTAAAACATCAAATAAATTCACTATTATACAGTCAGGCTACGGTCATTTGCGTCTTTTAAAACTGTATTTGTAGTTCGCTTGTATTTTTTTTTGCTTTGCTTCTCTGTTTATTAGTTTCGAAGTTCAGAATAGAACCCCCCTGAGATGCCCTATGAAGTTCTTATATCTTTATATATAAAAATCAATTTGTCCTCAATGCATGCCGAAATTACTGATCAGATTGTGATAATAATTTAACAGAGTGTTCTAGGGGTATCCGAAATGGTTCCTGACCCAAAAAATCATGTTTTTTTAAATTAATAAAATTGTTTGCCTTCAAGAAAAAAAGGGCTTTTACTACATTTGATATTGTTTTGACATACTTCAATAAAACATCAGTTATCACAATTAATCAATTCCATGTGTATCAATGTCATTATTTAGGAACTTATGTAGATCTGGCATGGATACGAGGACATAGTGGGA